>JAODLL010000013.1:2410324-2423887 GCA_026546735.1 Forbesichthys agassizii
TATATATAAAAAATATATATTAATAATAATCAGTAGAAGTAAAAGGCTTAGCCTAGGACATATAACACACGTAATGTTTGAAGTGGTCAAGCTTAAAACGTATGACTGATGAGCCTACTAAAAGGACATTGGATATTCTATCTTTCCAGTCCATCTTTTATTCAAATTCAAATTAAAACACTATTAAACGGTTCCTTAAAAGGCTGGCTGCTGAAAATCCACGGGTAATACTTGGTGCAGAAGACTCCAGGGACATGATTTATAACGATTGGGAGCTGCTACTGCCGACCACATAGGGAATATAAAAAGTGCAGTATAATATTGTAGGTTATATAGTCCGGTGATTTATGTCAGTATTTATGATTCGGAAACGGTGCAATTAACATTCATAGACTCTTGGTTTGAATAAATGCATCCTTGCATGAAGTCTGTTTTAGCCCTTGTGGAGTTTAGTTGAATGGCGAGATAGATCACCATGCAAATGTCAGTTTGTTAAATAAAAACTATAAATCCTTGTTGTTTCTGTTATAAATGTGTAATATTTTTATTATTAATATTATTATTATTATTTTTATTAACAATAATTGATACTAGCAGCTCAATAGGTATACATTGCATATACACACAACAACCTGTATTGTAGCCTTTTATTTTAAGACTGGGCTGGATTGGATGAACATACACTTCCACATTTTAAAGTATGTCTGAGGAAAACAATAGGCCTATATCATTAAGTTAACTCATAAAAAAGAACAAGATGCATGGTGCAGCCGTCCTGTGCGCCGCACATAATGTAGGTCCTTCCATATAAACCAGTGCTCTCTGAGGCATTATGCCAAACCTACTCAACTAAATATCAAAGATGTATGGGCTCTGATCTTTCCGCTCTGCATTTTTACCTTATTTCATCTTTCCCACCTGCTGACTACGGGGTTAACTTATTTAAAATTGCTTATTCTTGGCTTATTCTTGTTTTGTTCCATCGTCGTAACGGAAATCATTCCGCGAGGAAATTATAGGCCTCGCGAGAGAGCGGGTCTTTTGCATACTAATTTTGTTAGACTTACCTCCCGCGGACCTAAGTTCGTTGTGACCATTAGTGAGAGCGCTAGGATTTGTTTTATTCGATTGAGAAACCAATGTTGGGAGTAATGTGGCAGATGAACCGTATGCCAACCAGCAAGAGGGCCTTTGGAAACTAATATCAATAACTGGTAGTCTAGTCCTCGGATATAAACAATAGACTCATAAGCATCTGATTTTAAACCCACACACTGCGTGTTATTGTTACTTATTATTTTACGTTGTGCAGCACAATCCTTGTCACACAGACGTAGGCTACATTTTCGCGTATAAAGACATACACGTAAAAAGGCAGATCACGTGTGATAAACGGCGGATTTTTCATGAACATACAGTAGGCTTTATTTTGGAAAATGTTTATTAGCCCATTGGCTATAATAATACTGTTGACAAATTAGTCTTGGCTCATGGTCCCAAAAAGAATATCACCATGGTGTTTCAGGTAAGCCTAAATGTTGTTACCCAGACACTGCAGTTGTTGAACTTTTTAAATAGTGATACAACCAGACTCTAACCTACTGTAGAAAACAATAAGAAACACATGACCCTTGTCAGCACTGTTCAAAGCGCTGGTCATTGCTTTCATTGAAACTGGATGTTCACCAACGACACTGACATCTTTACAATTCTCATCCTTCATAGCCTACTAGCCATCCCCATCAAGCCCCCAGTCTTTCAAACACTGCTAAATATAGGCCTAATGTTCGATAAGTAGAAAACCAAGTCACTTTAAATTATGGTGACACATTATAAACAACGTTTTTAAAACGTCAACGTTTTTTAATAGGCTTACAAAACACACATTCAGTTTCAGGATTTTTTAAAGCCTTTGGAGCGAAAAATGGGGTGACATTTTTTTTGCTGCTGCATTGGGAGGGGGATTGGTGGGTTTGAATGGCAGGAGAAGGGGGAGGGGAAAAGTCTTCAAAAGCAGTTTACCAGCAGGTGGCGGCAGCATAACGTCTCTGCAGCCCCACCCCTTCAGCAAGCTTGTGGACATCCTTGCATATAGGCTGCTATTTTATTCCAGGCTCAGGAGAAATGAACACTGTCTACACGTCAAGAGACATGTTATTGATTAACTGGGCAGATGATATTACAATCTGTTATTTGAAGTCGACTCACATGCATATTTCAACGTTAATAAATTATGTTGTATTGATGGCAAATCTGCATGGAACAAAAATAAATAGCCTACACAATAGTTCTCATAGGCCTAATATGACTTTAGCCTATAGGCTATAGGCCTACTATGTAAATCTAACATTCCAAACTTAATATTCCATATGTCTGTAGGCTTACTTCTTTCAATCTCCTTGTCATAAATGTGAGTGTTAATATGGCTGGCTGGCTGCCTGCTTGCCTGCCTACCTACCAGCCTGCCACTACAGTAACGGATTTATTTTTTAGTGACTTTATTCCTAGTGGCCACTGACTAGTATCCTTGTGTGGCGGTATAGTCATTCACAAGATGAATCACATATTTAAAATTTCCATGGCGTGGCCGCGTTCCAGGACTCCGCTGGTCAGACTGAAATGATCGCCGGACAGGCCAGCGACAACACTGGATGAGGACAGCAGCAGTTAAGACATGATGTACGATAGTCATTATCAAAGCTAGGTCACGTGGGACTTGAGGTCAGTCCTCGGAAGCGGGCTTAACATGTTGGGCTGGTTGAGAAACTCTCCTCTAAACACCCCTAATGTCCATGGTCCAGCAAATCAGTTGATGGTGCTCTCTGTACGAGTTATTAGCATTTTTGAAAATCACAAATAGGCTTATTATTTGACATGTGTCGCTTATCAACACGTCTGTCTCTCGTCGACCTGGGAAGTCACACCTCTGTTTTAGTTTTAGCTGTTTATTATAGTGTCGCAGATCTTGAATGCAGCATATAGGCCTATGTGCCCCTTTGCTCTTCAGTTAGCATGCACAGTAGTTTAAGATAATTACCAGCATCTATAATCACAGTTGATTGAAAGCTTGACTTCTGTCCGTGACTTGTGTGTTTAGGCTACTTGTGAACACTCTTCCGGTTGGCACAGAAACGGTCTGCGATATAGGAGTCGCGCTGTTGCTTTGGATGTCACAATATTTGCGGTGTGGGGGTGAGCAAATAGATTAGAGCAAACCAAGGTGTGAACACCAATGAATATCACTGCATGTTATCACTACCTTAATAAAAGGTTATTTCAAATTAAATATAACCGCCTGACAAGTGCAAAGTTAATTGCTTTCAAAACCAGTTCATGTCCTGCGTCCTCGACTCAAAGACGTAGACAGCCTGTCAATGATATTAAAAAGTGACTCGATAGAGGAGAGAAAAAGGGGAGGGCAGAAATGAAAAGGAATAAGCAAAATGAAATAATGCGCTGGACCACCTCTGGAGCCGGTACAAGCATGGCATCTGTGTCAGATGTTGTTAATTAACGTCAGTATGTTTCTAGCTTCCACTTGGCTTCCTGTCCTGTTTGCAGGGCAGAGCCCAGTGTCAGAGTGCCTTTGTGTGTGTGTGTGTGTGTGTGTCTGGGAGGGGCAGGAAGGAGGGGTAGAAACAGCAGTGAGGGGCTGTTAATCCCACTCATTATAATTTCAGTCTGAGGACTGTCTTGGGTGCCTGTAGGAGCCCATCACAGCATCAATATGGATTTTGCCTTTTCACCCCTCCAATTGGCCACTGACGGAAACCTTTCTTGCTTTCCCTCTCTGTCTGTCTCTTAGATCCCCTTATCATGTAGGCATACACCTGCAAATGTGACATGGACAGTTTACACAAAGCTCATTCCTGTGTGCTTCAGATGTGACCTAAAATGTCATTATCTTATATCTGAATTAAGAGGTGTCTTAATGCAAATTCAGTGGGTTTTTGGTCAAACATTTTGCTTGTCACATTA
Source organism: Forbesichthys agassizii (assembly GCA_026546735.1). Classification (NCBI taxonomy): domain Eukaryota; kingdom Metazoa; phylum Chordata; class Actinopteri; order Percopsiformes; family Amblyopsidae; genus Forbesichthys; species Forbesichthys agassizii. The sequence goes on from JAODLL010000013.1 coordinate 2,414,303, forward strand.
CTATAATTTGCATAGGCATCTATGCATGTCCAGAAATGTTGGTGTGAACATGTATGTTCTATGAAACCTTTGGCTGTATACCTATACAGTGTATTAGTTTAAGGATTGCTGTAATTGTAAAGTTATTGTGTATTCATGTAAGTAATGTGTATGCACATCAAATTATAAATCATTAGTGATAATGTTCTTATTTTGCACAATAAGTCTGCCATTTTGTGTTTTGTCGAGTTCAACCCTGACAAATCTGATGGTTATTTTGTGCACATTTTCTTTCGTCACTGGCGAAACCAAACACTTAGTAGTAAATTATTTTTAATGCTTGCACAAAAATAATAGGCCATTTTCTAAATGATGTGCCATGCTGGTGCGTGAGATCATCGGGATGCCAGTTCTGCCTCCCTGTTGATCGACTAATTTGAGTCTGAGCGCACCTGGTGTGTCTTATTGCATGCACAAGTGCTGAGAAATGGCACTCTATCTGCTGGTCTTGGTTATTTCCATACTGGGCGGTGGTACGAGCAATGTACGTATTAACGAGCCATTAAAACGAAGAAGGATGAAGATATCATATTGAAAAGGATGCTGTACTGTACAAAACGAGAGACCAGAGAGACATAGGATTTAAAGCTTTCAACATGGACAACGTGTTTGTGGATCAGTGTTTACAAGCCCTCTGTAAAGGAAGGCCAGAATAATGTAGACAGACTCATGACAGAATTGGTCTGAATAGACTACCATGGATACCCTATTGGGGCTCATTGCTGTCCAATGAAAAAACTGAAATGGCTACAACAGGCAGATGTTATATGGATCTATCCAGAATGCAGGAAAAACTCTAAAACCTAAATAGGACTACAGCAGGCATGGGCTATGGTTTTGCTTGCTTGTCTAGGTAGCAACAACTTCCAAGGATATGAAAGAAGTTATATTTTAAAATGTGTGTGTGTGTGTGTGTGTGTGTGTGGAGGGGGGGGGTTCCTGATTCCACCCAATCAGGAAATTTGAACACAGGAGTTGAGAGCCCTGTTTGGGTTGAAGCCACACCTCTGCACTAATTTCAGGGTTAGCAAATCACCCTACTGGAGGACAGCATTGTCATGGCAACAGTTACCAGCACGGTCTATAACATTAGCGGGCCCCAATAATCAGTCAAAATCGCTACAGAAATAAAATGCCCTTATTTAATTCTGCTCTCAGTTTAAACTACAATTTTGATTTCTCACACATTTTATTTTGTTTTTTTTCATAGTCTGCAGATGCAGATCTATATCTGCTGTTTTATCACAGGTACAGTAAAGCTGTATGCCATGACTGTTTTCATCTTCACATTTAGACACTATTATATAGCATTCACTGTTATAACAATACGAAGATAGTATAAGCCATTTGTCTTTTCTTATTTTATGTGATTGTTTTTGCCAGACCCACTTGGTAATAAAATGCCAATTACCTAAAAACCAACCAAGTAAATTCACTTGTTGGGTCTGTATTTGATGGTGTAATGTTTCCCCTCCATGCGTACAAGTAATATAAAAAGTGAATGAGGGACGTCAGTGTAGATGGTGAAACATACAAGAAGCGATCATCAGTCAGGGGCGACCACAACACTTTTCCTATCTCTCAGAATGTAGTCAATTTATCAGTGAGAGATGATATTAGATTCCAGATAGCTCTAGCTCTAGCGAGTAGGTATTTTCCTCCCCCTCAGTCTTTACAATGGCCTCAATATCAAACATTTTAAATGAAGCTTGAAATACCAGTCACTTGACTTTGATGTCACAGGCAATTAAATCCAACCTTACCCCTTCCTACCGTTAATAACAGCAATCTTGCCCGGCCTAGAGCCTAATTAATATGTGCTATTTGTCACTTGGCCTTGACACATGTATATCAAAGTGGGGGCTGGAAAGAGTGTCTGTGGGGACATGGAGGAGGGGGGTAATGGTGTGAGAGGGCTATGGTCTGTCATTAGGTGGCAAGGTAGTGCCCCTCTCCCTTGAATATCTAGTCATGTGTCATAGCCTTCACAGTCATAAGGGGAGGAGGGGCGTAGTTCTGCTGTTGATGGGTCTTTTTCAGTGTAGCATCACTTTATATGTGCAATACTGTATGAGCATTAAAACCTTTGAAAGGTTTTGATCAGGGTTTTTACATAAATACTGAATATCTAATGATATCTGGTAATGTGTAAGACCTGATAACAATATGCGGTCATTATTATAACACAATGTTAAAGCCAATGCAAAATGTTGTTTGCTCACAATTCCCGGTGTAGGACGTACACATCTATTGACACATGTACGAATTCGCTTTGGAAAAAAGCATCTGAGTAATGTTGTAAATCTAAATGTGAATGTAAAAATGTATTATACTACCTAATACATAGAAAACTAGTGTTTTGTGCCCAATTAAGTTAACTGTAACTATTGCCAACTCATGGAGGATGAAGCACTAAACAACAGGATCCATCGTAACTCTGCTCTGCCCCCTATGGCCACAAAACAGATGGCCTTTCATTTTGGAACATGACCTTTAAATTGTCCACAATTGGATTCTCTTCAATTCAGCCATAATTATTCACTGCTGTTTGGTTGTAGAATCACTGCAGGTAATTGGGTGTGCGGCTGCTTTTGTTTGCGAACATGTGTTTATGCACATGCCATGATTCACATTTTAGACATGACTCTGCGGGGGAATCCAGCAGCAGTAACTTTGCTGCAAAATCAATGATCCGCATCTTGTGTATGTGACTCCAAAACCTGACAGGTTCTTTTTATCAACCTGAACAAAGACATTATGTGCAGCAATAAAAAATATCATCAGACGGGAAATTTGATGGATGCTACACCAGAATTGCTGAGATGCATATGCAAAGCAAATGTAACGCAAGTCAAAAGTTTGAGTTGGGTCAGTAAGCTAACATGACACGTTATATTTGTATTTCTCTTCCTCACGTTCTCTGTCTTTCTACCCTTCACACTTTTTGCCTGAAACCCTCTTACAAATGCTGCTATAATCTCACATCTGTGGTGAAAATGAATCGTATCCCAGAGCCCTCTGAGTTGAGGCTTCACTTGTAAAGAATTCAGTTTTATTGGATGAACAGCCTAATGTACCATGCAGGGTAGTTGCACTAGCATTTTATGCCACATTGAAAGAGTCAATTAATTTGCATAATTCAAGCATGCGTTGAGACTTTGAAGACGGGCAGGGACAGGCTCCTTGGCTAGAGTCGCGTCTGCCACTGCTCAACATTTTTCTAATAGATTAATCATTTTCGCCCTACAATTAATTACATTTATGACAAAGTCAACCTTCATCCCTCCCACCAACCTGGCACATTTTACAGGACGGCTCCGATATTGGTTAGCATCCCCCCGGTTAAAACCCCAGTGATTTTGCAAAACACCTTTTAACGGAGCGAGCGCCCATGCCTAGGGCTGAATAAAATTAATATTTTGTTTCCCCATCTGGTGAAATCAGGAGAATTAATGAGGGAAGGATGCCCATAGCGACGGAACAATCCAGGGATCAATCTGCCCCTCTCCCTCTCTCTCTACCAGTTACTACTGTTTTATGGAGGTGTGTGAGGGGTAACGCAGTGGAGGGCAGTTAGTGGGTTGTGCTCCTCTAAAGTGTGGGCGTAGATATCGCTACTGTAGATGAATGATTACTGCATACTGCAGTATACCACTGGCAGCCCCTGACATACAGCAGTAGCAGTGCCTTATATACTCCAACACCCCAGTGATTAATATTCAGTCTCTCAGTCTACCTTCACCTTTTTCACTTTACTTTACAACCTTTATTTGAATGGCAGTGGGGCCAATGTCAGATAGGTCACTGATAAGAGTAAGCTGGCAGCATTGGGACAATATACCATGGCAGTCAATGGCTGGTAGTTGTGAATAATTGTCACCACGGGGCCTGGCTGGCAGTCAACAGGAGGAGGGAGGAAATAAGATTCACATTTTCTCTCAACGAAATACACAATGTAAACATGTATTTATTTAAATAAAATACAATTTACATGAGTTAAACGGTTTATATGATTTTTTTTTACAGAGGAAGAGTCTAAATGTGTTTGTGTGACAGTTATACATACAGTAAACTATATAAAAAGTATTTAGGCTAAAATCACTAAATTTAAATTTTGTAATTTTTTCATGTATGTTTTTCTATACACGTATGATTAAACAGAGCATTGTTGATATTAATCTAGCAAAATGACCTCAGTGAAAGAAATAATAAATTGATATTGACCTTGATGACCCATTTGTCAGGTGAAATAATTAGCCATTAATAGTGATAAATGGATTAATAGTGATAAATTAACTTCATGGATATTAACCTCACATGACACATCTTCTCCTAAATGTACATGGTACAAGCTCCTTGTATAATTGCAATCAAGATCCCCAAATGTGAAGTTCAAGTATACAAATGAACAAAATGCAATCCAAGGTGCTAACACAAAGTCCAAGGTGCTCAACAAGACATGATACATCACCACAGGTTATTGTGAGTGGATGTGGCGGGAGGGGTGGAAAACGGCATGAGCGTATGAGCCCTGTAGGGGAGGGTTGGAGAGGAGAACTGGCTCTCTTGAGTTTCAAACCAAAACAAATACATTCATGTATATTGGTTTCATTGAGGAGTGTCATAGCATCATGACACAGCTAAAAATAAAAGGTAATATAAAATGTAATTTTAGAAACATATGTAAAAGGAACTGGTGATTTTTCTATTGCATATAGTTTCAGTGCATCAGTTTCATCTGAGCACATTCGGAAATTACAACTAGAAATAGACACTGCACCACATTAGAAGATCATTTCACTTATTCGTTTGTGGCTGAGATTCAATGTGGCATTTAAGTCATCCATTTATGGGGAGAGGGTGTGTGTGTGTATGTGTGTGTGTGCGTGTGTGTGTGTGTGTGTGTGTGTGTGTGTGTGGTGGGGGAGAACTTTCACAGTGGCATCCAATCTGGGCGTCCCATTACCTCCAGATTCCACCCTTGTGTGTGTGTGTGTGTGTGTGTCTGTCTGTGTGTGTGTGTGTGTGCGTGTGTGTGTGTGTGTTGCGGGTGGGGGTTCTGTGAAGCCGCCCCATCTCTTTTCACTCACTTCATGTGGCGTTTTCAGCGCCTGAAGAAGGTGGCCGTCTCTTTGAAGTATCACTTGAATTACAGGGTTTAACCTGGAAGGTCAGTGCTTGATTATTTACACAAAGCTTGTGTAATTCTGGTGGAAAGCCCAGCCTTTGCCATGAATACAAAGCTGAGCTTGTACTCTAGTAGAGTGAATTTCATGTTGACGCTCATCCTGTGTTGACCTGCGTCTGATAGGGTTAGACTATTTTTAAAAAGACTAGGGTAGTTCCACCTGCTAGTGCTATAGCTTAATGCAGCCTTGTAAAACACAGATACAATGTCACACACATGTGCACCCAGAGCTTAACAGATTAGGGATGTGATTAACACATTGGTCATTTCTGAAAGTAGACAGCGCTCATGGCTGGCAACAGTTTTGCTTGGTTGTGTTGTGTTTACAGGTCAAATTCATTCTATTATGTTGATGAATTAAGGATATGTTTCCAAATAATAATAGTGGAATAAGTATATTGACATAATGCCCAATAGTTATTTTGTGTATTATTAATGAGGTCTAGGCCATTTTCCCCCCTTTTACCCACTTTCACGATTTATTATATTTAACCCTATAAGTAACTATGAAGTGCTGCATGTAATTTCTATCAGAACAAACTGATCTTGTGTGTTTTTTCATAACAGAAATTGAGTTGGGAACTATATAAATGCAAGATTACCAGAAATGCAAGAAAAACGAAAGAACGCCTATGAAATTTGACATTATTTACTGAGTACAAACAGCACACACTAAGATAGAAGGCTTTTTGATGTGGAATATTGGTCTATAAGGTCAAGACCTTATAGACCAATATTCCACATCAAAAAGCATTTGTAGTGTAGAATGCTTTTCCTTATCCTTGGATAAGGAAAAGCATTCTACACTACAAATGCTTTTCCTTGGATAAGGAAATTCTACATTCTACACTACAAATACATAGAAATATATAGAATTGTGAGCTCAGTCCATAGGCGTTTTAATTCAGATGTAGCTGTGCAACTGTCCAGAGCCATTTGTGTCCATCTGAGTCTGCCTCAGTTCTCTAGGACTGTGTTGGGAATTCATTATGTGGTTACCTCAAATGTTCTAGACTGTTTTCCTTCCATCAGTTGTCCACCCTCTCTGTCTGCGAACAGATCCTTACAATTTGGTAAAGTGTTGTTCATACAATCAATGTTAGAGCTGGCTAGATCTGGCTGGACATCTTCTCAGCATGAGTGACCCTTATGATTGGCTCTTCATTATCTTTATTGTAAATACAGAAATGCATTGTATAATGAAAATTGTGGAACAAAGACACAATAAAAAACCAACACACAAATGTATAAAATAGGGGCAACATTTTATTTACAATTTATGCGCGCACAATTCTTCAGATTGGAGAACACTGCTTTCTGGGGGATCCCGAGGCATTCTCCGGCTCTTCGTCATTTCAGCTCCTTTATACAGTAGACCATAAATGTTGCTGTCCACTAATATTCTACTAAAATAGTTATAAAAGTGTGTGTTTTACTTCGTGGACACTGCGCAAGCTTATGCGCGCCTAAACTATTATAGAGTGTACTAAATGAAAAACAAGGAAATTATAGGAAAATTATTGTGCCAGGAAAAATTATCTGCCTCAAACGAGCTCAGATGCGTCTGCTAACGATCTGCCTGAACAAACAGAGAAGATAGATCAAATTACCTAATTTGCATGACACTTGTGATAGGCTTAAGTGAAAAAGCTCTCATCACACCATTTCCCCAAGGGTGGGGGTGAGTGCGCCTTGACTAAGAGAGCTCAGCCTCTGAATGATCTAGGAACTCGCCTGCGATCTCATTTTGAAGAGCGGACTTTGGCGAATACAATTTTGCATAGTTTGTCTAGATATCTCAAACTACTCCAGAGTGATGAAAACATAAACAGTGAGCAGTCGTGGGCGACTTGACCAACCTCAGCTAGTTTTAAGCAATGGATATGTGTGTGCCACTATTTCAAATACTTACAGAATTATCTTTTTAACTTGCATCATATTTTTGGGGATTCTTATGCTTAACTTTACAGAAAGATTATGTTCACATTAAAAATTATCCTGGCAAAATGGCATTGAATAATATATAGTTTGGTTGCGGTTCAGGCGGTTTACTTGCCTTTTAAAATCGTAATTTCATGCTCCTTTTCACTTGTTGACACAGTTCCTGGACTTCTCAATGCAATGTAGTTGACACGCTTAGGTGAAAATACCACATAGTTTATGTGACATAGCACATCATACAACAACTCTTTAGATAATGGTCTGATTTCAGTGACTGTTGCTTTAAATTTAACAAGTCACTGCCCACCCCGCCCCAACTTCCACGTAGCTGTGTTGACGTGAGGCTACAACTGTTTTACTGCTAGTACCGGTGCAGGCTACTCAAACGGTTTAATTTCAGCAGTGTTTTCAAGGTGTTAATATTGCGCATGAATTCCACCTCACCGTCCAGACTACAGTAAAGGATACAGGCGGAAGAATGCAGTTCACTGTTGTTTGTGTCAACAACACAGCAGCAGCTTGGTCACACAGCCCTGTGTAGGAACGGTGTTACGTTTCGATAACCAGCCATGTATCTACTAAGCACATTATTTCATGAATGAAAGTTAAATTATATCACAGCACAACATGCAGCCATCTCTGCCCGCTAAACAGCCCATAAGCACGTATTAATTAATAAATGACGGGTTACATAGCATGAAACCGCAGCTGTTCTTGCCGCTACAGGGCTATGATAGATAGGTGGCCAGCTGCTAGCTGCTAGCAACCACACAAAGTGATAGGCTATTCAGTTAAACAAGAAACGTGAAAATTAAACAAAGACATATTCTATCTTTGTTATTAACACGGACGTAACGTTAAATGTTTTGTATGGTATGACTGATCACTGATCCAGATAAAAACATTATTACTCGCGGTACCAATAACGGCAACCCATTTCCGGCAGGGGATACAACTTCGGTATGACACGCGAGTGCGTCTTTATCAATGAGCAATGTTTAGGTTAAGCAAATAAACACAACATTATTTAACGTGAAAATGAAACACTGAACATAGTTTCCCTCATTTAAAAGAAAGTCCCACTATGAAAAATTATTACACTGTCCGTGAAACAGATTAAAAAATAACAACTAATGTAAATTACATTTTTCAAACAAGCGTAGTGCCATCTTGTCCTACCATCGAATGTGACGTCACTACGTTGGTTGGCTTCTTCAGTCCTGACTCCTAGTTAAATCTACGAAGGGCACTACTGTCACTGACTATCAAGGACAGTCAAACTTGAATCAATATAAGGGTGGTCATTCTTGTACTGCTCCTGGATGCAGCACATTTTTTATAATCCAAAACAATATAAAATTGTCCACTTACTAACTAACATACTATTGGTTACACTGCACTAAAACTGACTCCTCCAGTTAGCTGTGATGCTAGGGTTTGTGTAGCAAGGACTTTGTAAACAATGCAGTCTGGAGGAGATGGTTTCAGTACTGGCAATTTGCCAAACAAACAAGCAAGTCTGACCTGACGTTGCTCTAAAGGTGTATGACTTCCTCAGGTTGGATGTAGCCTAGACCACCGAACATGCCGCCGACTCAGCCCACTACCGTAGCAAAGACGTGATGTATGTGTGCGCACTGCACATACATAATAGTTAAACGACGCACCCACCTGGCAGAGCAGAGAATAATACGACCATACAACGAGCAAAGTTAAAATGCCCACTACTATCAAATCAGCACTAACATTGAGAATTATATGTAGCATATAGGTCTTACTAATAGGTTTACAAGATGGATGGTGATTAAAAATGTGTACGGACCCACCACAACCATACGCCTTACCATGTCAGGAGGATAGGGACTATCATATATCAACCAACTGTTTAGCTAAATTTATTTTTAATTTACAATTCTTAACATTTCACCATCAATTATTATCTGTCAAATACATTTTTGACATTGCAATGTGCATTTTTCAAAATGCAGTCACTCAGTGATGCAAAGAAAAACGTGTACCGTCTTCAGTGCTAATGTATTCACAATAGCCACACCAGTTACAATTTTTTTTAACTTTAATGTTCTAAAATAATAGTGCGTATAAAAAAGCATAAAGCATAAAAAACATATAAAACATAATGTAATAACGTTATTTGTACTCTTGTGGAACTTACAATAACAATTACATTCATTTGACTGAAACAATCTGTAGCAAAGATCTTCAAAGTTGATGTTCTGCTTCTTGCTCAAATGAATAAATAATAATAAAACGTATTGAAAGCCATAGTATTGTGATGATGGGAAAACATTCCTGTTGGAAGTCGCCACAATCTGGAAAATGTGTCAGGATACGGCCCGGGTGAGGCGGACCCAATTGCGGGAAGGAGAGGCAGTAGACAGGAGAAGTAAATAATACAG
>JAODLL010000013.1:2423987-2437625 GCA_026546735.1 Forbesichthys agassizii
ACAACAGAAGTGCTAGCTGCTAATTCTATACAGAATATTAGAATATACTTACAAAATACTTGGAAGTCAGACAGTTTTCAACCAGCAGACAGAGTGTACTGTATTAAATTAACAAGATAGTGCAAAGAACAAATAATAAACTCAAAAACGATTAACGTTAAATTTATATATTTTAAGTTTAAAGAGAAAATTGTATTTCATAATGTTTTACTGAACCAAAGGCCTTTGAAAAAAATATGTAAGGTTGCAGGTTTGGGCCACCTCTGTGATCAGTGAGATGTGCAGCATTCTGACTAAAATCTATACTTTACCATGTTTGGTTCTCTACATTGGTCTTTAGCAGAACATTTAGATACCTGAGAAACCTGGCTATAGTCTATATTCATTAAACATTTCAAATATGTATCTAGGTCCCACAACCAACTTGGACTGAATACCAGCAGGACAGAAAAGGAACAAATTATTTTCTCAATGCACAGCACTTCTACAAATGGCAAGCAAAATATGTCATATCTATTGTACAGGACTATGGAAAAATAAAAATACAAGTATTTCTTGACAAAATGCTCTTTATCTCTTTTTGATTCAAGTCAAAAACAAATGGAAAAAGGTGGCCAGCCAATTATTCTACCAAGCCACGTTTTTTTTCTTCTCCCCCAATCTCTCAAAATTTGAATATCATAAAAGGATGGCCCTCCATGTCTTTAAAAGCCACCCATTCAGAAGGCTGTTGAACAAGATATCCCACTATTCTGGTCGCATGTCTTTGTGCCACTGAAGTGCATTCATTACACCTCCTGTCTATTTCAGAGGAGGCATCGATTTTCAAGGTGTAAGTGAGATTCCGTGTCACATAGAATGTTACATCTTTTCCCTGTCAGTAGTGCCAATTCTCCTGTTTAAAGGAGCAGGCTAAAAGATTCAGGCCTGGAACAAGATCCCTGCCATCTTGCCATTCCCCATGGATACATTTCATAGTGAGATTAGCCTCCCTACATGGTGTGTATCAGGGAAGAGAGAAGATTTGGTGCGCCCACATAAATACTTATGAAAAATAACATGTTCTTCTGCCATAAAGAAAAAACAGGGCAGAACTATTCAATGGATAACATCTGCTTCACCTCAATAATTCATAGCATTTTCCACTATTAATATTTTAGAAGGAAAATATGTATTCTTTTGAAACAAGAATGCTGCAGTTTTTTTGCAGTGGTTATACTGTTAGTTGGCTTTGCACTTCATGATCTCAGATGGAGAATGCCATTTTTCTCCACTAGGTTAACCACTTGCGGTCAAGCTAACGGATGTCACCATATCTCAGTGAAATGAACAGTGATAAATTCCTTTTAAATATTCCTTTACATCTTATATCCAATATACCTATATAGTATAATGTCATCCATTATCTATTGTTTGTATTGCTTAGAACCGGAGGATTTGGCTTTGGCAACAATCAGGAACATTACAGTTGGCGCCATTACCGCCTGAAGCCAATAGCCTAATAGGATCAAAAATGAGGCGCTGGTGATTTCAGCCTTGCTTCCTTGCTTTATTAACACTGCACTCTCTCTGATATCATCAAATGGCCATCATCAACTAAAAGTTAACAGCACAAACCCTGAGCTCCTCCGTCTACCAAACACGACACAACCGTCATTTGTGGTCGCTTTCTCCGCCCCGGTGACTGATTATCATTACCTTTTCTTGCAAATACCATGCTCATTATGTTAGTGTACAGCCAAAACATTAGCGCAGAAAGCCTATCTCTCTCCCATGAAGGAAGAGGCGAAGAGCTATGGAGGCAGATTTTCCCCTAGCCTCAGCAGCCAGCCCTGGTGTGCTTGACTATTAACCACAATGAACATGGCTTTGTTATTAACATCTGTTCATCAGGGATTGGGTCCAGGCCTAATCACCCCTCACACCTTCTGTTTCTGCACAAGAAAAAAGGCAATCAAGGGCATCATTTGGCAGCTGGCTGCAACTACTAATGCTTTTTTTCTCCGGAGCTACTGTCTCACCCTCCCTCCTCTCTTTCTGTTCAATGCCATCATTTATCTCTCTCTTCCCTGTTACCCGCTAAAAATGTTTCACTTGTTCTCTTATGGGATTATGTTATTTGAGGGGAAAACACACACATATAGATGGACCTATAGCTATGTATATAAACGCACGCAAACACACGCACATGCACATGCACACACACGCTTATACACAGTCAGTGAGTCTTTGATAGTGATAAACTGCTAGATTTACTGATGGGCTTAACAGTGTGGCGCAATGGGGGGTTCCTATGAACTCAACCTCATCTGGTGCCACTGTCCATTTCCTGATTGGCTTACAGACAGATGTTCACAGGTTTACATCAGCTAACATCCAGACATGGTGAGAGAGCAAGAGAAATGGAGGGACATTTGAAAAAAATATAGAAAAGTGCATCAGAGATACAAGTATGCCAAAAATGCAATGACAGATAAGAACACATGTAGTGACCACCATTACCTAGATGAAGACATACAACTGAAGCTCATTCATCATTTTTATTTTTCATTTCTAAAGTTGTATAGGCAAAATGGCGACCATTCTGGTCACGAGATGCAACTGTGTGCTCTATGTTTTTAAAGCTATGACAAAGCAGCTATTTATAATTTTTTCCACTGCAATTGCAGAAATCACATATTTGTCCATGGTGGCGAGAGAGCAGTGGCTGTTACCCTAGCAACTCAATTTCTGATTCATAAACTGAAACACTTCCGATACGCCAATACATTTCTGTACTAACCCAGTACATGTGATATTTGCATTAGCAAATGTAAGGCTGTAACATGCTGTGCTGTTGTTCCACTGGGGCTAAGAGCAGTTCAAATTCTAATAGCAGATACATGTAAATATTCTAGAATGAGAATGCATAAATGGTTTCAGTACTTTGATTTAGGCAGCTTCAGCTCTCTCCGACCATATGATATGTGTTTTTCTACTGCGCCTTGTGCCAAGGACAGCAGCATTTGTTGTCATCGGATTAATCCCTTTGTCAGCTCCAGCCTCTTGAAACACATTGTGTCTCCTTCTGTTACCCACAGGAAGAGAGGCTAGGGGCATCTGTGTTTGGGTTGGTTATGTCTAAATCAGCACTTCATGTACTGACACTGAGGATACACTCACACATGCACAATAATACTGACATGCAAGCATACACACACACACATGCCCACTCAATCTCTCACCGTCTGGGACTGAAAACAACATGTCCTTTTCTGTCTCAGTGGAGGGGTCTGTAAACAATGCCTTTTTATGTGTGAATGGCCGGCTATGATGATTGTCATATTCATGTTAAGTTTCTCAGGCTGTTGGCTTGAAATTATTTTTACAGGGATTTTGACGTCAATCATAATGGTATCGTATTGTGCTGTACATATTTTTTATTTTTGCTGTTAAAGAAGTGTTTTTTTAATATTGTATTCTACTGTGTTGAAGCTACAATGTAACAATTTTTGTTTTGTCTATTGTGGCGACATCTACAGTAAGCAAGTGTTAAGAGATCATCTTAAAGAAAATCAAAGATTTGGAACATACAGTATGCTGATGTTTTTAAATTATTATTTTGTGAAATGACTCATGGTATCACGTTATTACATTCTAAATATCTGGCCAATAAACATTCTATTAAGTATTTCCCCATTTATTTTGCTATTTGACCACTACTATGCTGTTGAGCTCTAAAACAGTTTGTCTCAGTACTGTTGCATACACAAACATGCTAAGACATTTTCCACCCCTCTCATATGAGCTACTACTAAATGCCAGCAGGATTTGTCTAATTAAAGCTGTATGCGGGCTTGGCGCATCACTTTTAATGAGGTATCGGGTCATCAAGGTAATTTCCGTTTTCCAGTTTGTGTGTATGTTTTTGTGCAAGTGTGTGTGTGTGAGAGAGATAGAGAGAGCATGTCTGTACACATTATTTTTCTTTAAGTTTGTTTGTGGTCTCTTTTACAATTGAAAAATGTTGACTCAGGTTGTCTCCATCTGTTACGCTAAGAGCAGCATGACTGCAAATAATTATGACCTTTGCAGTCTGTCTGCTCCCAGAATGCACTGCTGTCAGCGAGTACTGCGCAGTGCTTATGATAGTACTGCTTATGATTCAGCCACATTTTCTCTATGAATACAAATATATTACCGAAGATATTTTTACAAGTGTGCTATCATTTTTAGAATTGACTTTCAATGAGTAAAAAATCTTCTTTGTCATACCATATGTTTGTCTGTAATTCATACTTTGCTTGTGTCTAGAATCGTTTTCCTATTTCAAACCACAGGGGTCAGAACTAAAGCACATGGTTGACATTAGTCAACAATGGCTTTTTCGTCATGGCTCACAAGGTCCACATTTTGCCACTGCAGGCAAGGGTCGTCAGTTTTATTGTTTAAAAGTCATTCTGCCTAACCTTGATGGACTCCATTTTCTTTCATTTCTTGACCTAACTACCCGTTCATTCTCCATCTCCCGTTACTCTTTTTCACTCCATCACTCAATGGCAGTGGTGCATTCAAACCATGCAAGGCCTTTTTCTCATTTCCAGCAATCTACTCATCGGCATCTACCTTTTCTCTGGACATCTATATTTCTGTAATGGTGCGCGGTCAGCCATTAACTCACTAGCATGCATTTGTCGGTTGAAGGAATTTGCCCATATTCAGATTGAAACATTCACCTTCCTGTCACCTGAAACTTCTGTATTTTAGATAGAATAACAGCCTGGTGGCCACAATGTGATTAGCTATCAGTTTGGCACTGTAAATCTAGCCAAGGCTTAGCTAACCAAGATAACTATACACACAGATTAACCAGCTAACTTCACAAAGTTAAACTAGCTCCAAATTACACCCAGATAAAAACTGACCAAATGGGGAATGTTTGCTTGTAAACTACAACAGCAGTTTGGGTCTCAGCTTACAGTATGTAGCCTGGAGTGCTATGGTCCAGCGGTGTAAAAACGGTGACATCTACCATAGCAAACAGTAGTGGGGATGTCCGCTTCACAAGGTATTTTAAAGTTACTGTTGTTGTTACTGTGTTGAGACACTTAAAATGTCACTTCCTCAGGCTGTTGCACTCTGAACCTTGGTGAGTCCAGGGATGATATACCTAAGTATTCTATCACTAGAGATACCATCATCGTGTAAATGGAACAAAGATTGGCTGGTTGTGAATTAGATTTTTGTGCGGCAATAGATGAATGGCTTACAGGTATATCTATTGCAACATAAGAGGTCTGCTTTGGGCCGACCTTGCCGCAGGGTCCGGTAGCTGACTACAAAACAGCAAGCTTAGTCAAGTTCCTATCCCGAAGGCAATGGGAGGGAATGGACCACAGACTAATAGGTGCCTTGCACACACATACACATAAACACCACACACACAGAAGTAGACTGGACCTTGGTGGGTTAAATGGCCTTATCCCCCCTGTGTGAGAAGGGAATGCACTCCTGTGCTGTGAGCGATAGCTTCCTCTCTGGGGCTCCAGCATGGGGCCAGACTGGTGGCTGTTAGCTGAAGATGGATGGTCTCTAATCCTGCCTCTCCCAACAAGTAGTGTGCTGTGCATAGGCTGAAAACAATATGAACTCACACTATAGAGTGGCTAAGAAACATGAAAACAATACTCTTCATTCATTCATTCATAGAATTTAAACAAATGCATCTTAAAAATACAGCAAGATTTTTGATGATGGTTGTGGTGAGTTTGAAAGGAGGCATTCTCTTCTGTGGCCATGTGTTTGACCACATGGCTTCTGTACACTGTGGTTTTCCTTTTCATGGTCCAAGAAGGCAGGTCACCCTCAAAGTCCAGTACAAAGAGTTGGACTGGCCCTGCAGTGTTTACTTTAGCACACTCAGCAGTGTTTTCTGAGCATCCCGAACAATGTATTTAAGTGAAGTCTTCTCAGCAGGTGGAGGTCCAAACAGGTCCCAGACCAGACGCACCTCAGGAGGCCAGCTCTGAAGTCGGATGGCTGCTTTGGGCCTGGCCGCAGTTTGACCTGGATTAACAAACATACCTGTTCCAGCCCATTGCTGTTTTCCCTCTGCATAAACAACAGCAGGGAAAGTGTGCGTGTGAGTGCAGAAGGAAATACTGTAGGGTTGCATATCCCCCCGCCCCCAAACACATACATACTGAGCTAAACTCGAGCCACAGAAATAGCAGCTACACTATTTTATTGACGTGGCCTGCACCTTGTGTCAATGCACACACATACAGTATGGACATATGTGAAACCTTCATGTGAATATGTGGGTTTTCATTACATGGATCTTCATGGAACTTGTGAGTTGTCTTATAATATTTATTATGGAGCTGTGTAATATGAGTGATGCTGGATTTAACCTTAGCTGGATGTTTTCCGAAAATTAACATGATTGGCAATATCACTGATCGACTTAAGACAAAGGGAGGCCAGAATTGGCAATGGCAATATCACTGATGATGACAATTTATCCTGAAAGGTGAGAAAAATATTTATTATACACAACTGAGTTGCTTTTGCCATGCCTTTTAATGAACAATATGTTTTTTAACATGTTACACATTATTTATTTGAGGATGGAACTACTGAGTGTCTTAATAGCTGTTGGTGCCCCATCCCATTGGCCATTGATTGATATTGTCCAAACTTGACCCAGTCTCAGAATGGGTTGGAGTGTGGTGGGACTGAACACATTCCCCCAGAGTGCTGGCTGACTCCTGCAGCTCCAGGAGCTGCAGATAGAAGAAACATTTCTTGGCCTGGCTGTCTGCAAAGAGCACATTGACCTCGAGTGTATCGCTCCTAAACAATAAATAACTTAATCTGGATCCATCCATCCATCCATTAACATTAACAAAAAACACACATGGCTAACCACCCTGCTGGTGACATCTGGAAAGGACAGACGCACAATCTAAAACGACAAACACCTACTGTACAGTGTGAAGATACAGCAAATATTCAGGGATTTATGTGATGGTGTAGTGGGGAAAGGGTGTTGCATCAGTAAAAGTGCCTTTGATTGTAATTGTCAAGAAGCCCATTTTAGGTGGGTGGGTTTTGGGGGCTAATGTTTGATTTTCTCTTGATTTTTGGTACACAGCAATTTAGAATGGGGGATAGTTTCTACTCTCTAGTGATTTTGTTTTTTGGGGCTAATGGGGCAAAAAATGCCCGACAAGGAGAACCGATCTATCTGACACTACTGTGCAGAGTTACACTTCAATGGTGATTACAAAGAGATGTGTAGACTAATCCCACTCTAACAGAATCACAACCTCAGGAAGTGACATGGAATTCTGGCCTCCCTTTGTCTTAAGTCGATGACAAGGAGGACTCAGTTGATCAAATTGTGACGTGACAGAGGCCCCATTGGTACTACTGCTCAAAGATGGCTTTGGAGAACCTGTCTTTCACCACCACCACCACTAAATATAGAGGAAATGGTCTGAAACACTAGGTTGAGTTAGCAACAAGAAATGCTAAAATAGCTTGATCTGCTGATCGCCATGCTTGAGGAACTGCATGAGAAAATGTTGTGTGCCCAGGTGGTCAAATGCTCTTTTTGTCTCTCAGCAGACAACCAGTGTGTCCTTTGTTGCTGTTCAGCACTTTGAAGATGGACCCATGGTGGGTGTTTATGGTTCCTTGCTCCTACATAGATGCTGAGGGCTTTCCACGCTCCCCTCAGCCAAAGAACACAAGCTTTTGTTGTTGAAGTTGTGATGTAAAAACTTGCAAGGGGACGAGAATATATGATGCGAATATATGATGTGTTAATAACGAGCAACATGTCTCTTGTTTTTGCTACGCTACTTGGTCACATGCGCCTTTATGGCATAGAACCAGATGAGTTAGGAATTTTACAATATACATGCACTGACACTATCCTCATTTTCTAAATTCATCAGGCAAATCCCAGATGGGCTTCAATTTAATCTATACCATAACAAATAGTAAAAAGGACATCCGTTCATTTATTGTACACCATATATATTCATACATTAGAAATCCTACTGGGCATACATGCTGGAGCATATTGTTGCTAGTCATTATGGCCAGATTAATACTTCTATAGAATGTCATAAAACCCAACAGAATGGTACTGCCATGGCTTGGCATCTATAAATTGCAGAGATATAGTGTCACCAGATAGAAGGCATATGGCCATGGTAGGCCACTGCTTAACGTAATTGAACAGCAGAGCAAGCAGTCCATAAAGATGCCAAGACATACTTAAATATTTATGTAGATGAATGGAGCAATAAATAAATGGTTAAATGAATAATGGCTCAGTTAATGTGAAGGCAATAGATAAGCAATCTTTTATTCAGGACCTCTAATCCGCTTAGAGATTAACAGTCCAGGTTTACAATTAAAATAATTTTTAGAACTTCTCTTTGTGTAAAGTATGAAGGCATATTGTCAATTTATAGACAGATAAAGGTACCGCCATTTGTTGTATGGTAGACTGAAATGTGTTGTACTGTATATGTAGTTTACTACAAATGTCTCTTTGAAATCCATATTCAAACTACAACTAGTTTAAATTATCTATACTGAAAAATTACTTATTTATTTTAGAAATTCATGCATTTAAAGGTTTTAAATAATGTTCTAATATTCAATCTTCTTAAAATGTTCTCCTATTATGATATTGTAAGGTATGTGTCTCCTAACCGAGCCTGACCAGACTGCAGTTTTGGCATGCCCTCTACAGGCTGATGTTGGAAGTGAACAATCGCAAGAAACAATACTACGACAGAAATACAGTTTTGAGGCTTTTACAGCCCCCATGAAAGGAAAAGAATGGTGATACTTCATTTTAGGATATATTCACATGATTATTCACATGATGATTCACATAACAGACAAATGTGTTCTACCACACTAAAACCATGTAATATACACAAAGTCAAACCCAAGCATGGCGATTCAAGGCAAAAGTAAGAGTCCTACTGTCAAGATCACATTACACAGGATGCTTGCTGTGGATTTCACTTTGTTTTTCAGAGCCTCTCTGCCCAATATGATGCCATTGTCTTGTGATGCAGTAATGGGTATAAGAGTGCTCTTTAAGATTTGAAGAGAGGTCAGCAATTAAAAATTTTATTAAAATGCCATGCTTTAACATTGCATATAAAAATATGTAGAATGTGTGACATTATGGTAAAAACCATAAACCTTCAGATTCCATATGTTGTACATTTGAATTGTGTGTGCCCGGGAGCATGTGTGTCTGTGCAGACCTGAGCGTGTATTTGTACAGCATGTGTGCTGTGTCAGACACAAAAGTTTAAGTCTATTTCCCGGGCTCTAGCTGCCCAGTGTGTTTTGTTATTGTGGGGCAGCTGAGGCCCCTATCCTTGGCTCCATTCTACAGAAAACACACGCACACACACACACGTAGTGACTGCATTCACTGATAGAGTTCTTGTTGCCTTTGATGTCTGCCACATTTGCCCAACCTTTCACCAACAGAGAATAAACACAGACAGACTCATAAAAAATATATATAAAAAAGACCTTGCTATTTACATGTTTTTATTATCTAACAGGAGAGTAGAAGTTTTTTGATAGCCGTGAAAACAAGCTGTTCGGGCCTTAGCACTCGGGGGTGTCGTGCTGATTGACTACATGGGCAAAGTTCCCAGGGTCTGTCTTTGTGTCCGACGGCTTTTCAAACAGCCCCAGGCTTGAGAGAGTTTTGCTTCAAGGCTGAAAAATTATCAATTAGAATTGATTTGACCAAATCACAGTGACTAGACTGTACTAGAAAGGCAGAGGAATTAAATGAAATACCCTTTTATCATCGGGAATCAAAGGACAATGACTTTGGCATAAATGTGTTTGTCCTTTAAAAAAAATGAAACATATATGTACTCATCGTAAGTCAATTTAAGCATTTGCTAAAATACTAAAATGTAAATGTAAGATACAATTAAATACATATTCCTACAGCTATAATATGTAAAAATTGATTTAATTAATACAATTTTTGAAAACAGCAAAACAATGTTTTATCCAAAACAAAACCCATGTATTAAGTTGTTTGAATCGGCCTTGTAAATGAAAACCTATCTGCCGATTCACTGTAGAATTGAGCTAACTAATTTAGTAAAAAAATAATTATTACGTTGGAAGCACATAACCATGAAACAAAGTTTAATTGAGATAGAATCGACAGTGAATAAAATACATGCACTATCAGCACAGCATGGCATAGGCACATAATACTTTTCATTCCAATATATTCAAGATCAATTTCAAGGTATGTCTCAAAATAAATGTACCTAAATGTACAGCTGGACTTGAATACCTTTAATTTAGGTACAATATTCTCTGTACTGCATGGCCAGCAGTAATTTGAGCATATTGTAGAGGATGAGATACAGCAGGAATATAAGAGAGTACAAGAGAGCACAGCCACCAAAACAACTCTTGGCTTGTATTAGTAAAGTTTTCATGATCTCTCAGATTTTAATGATTCAATCTAGATTAGGTTATTTTGGCATTCATACTTTACAAAAAACTAAATTTAGGAAAAAATGTACAGTGAGTACAATTATTATGGAGCAGATAAGGGTTATGCATCTTGCTCAATGATACTTCGAAGTACTTTAATCCCTGCACTAAGATGTTTCGCACCCATCATTGTGTTCTAGCAACAGTATATCCTCACAGGCAAGCCACACACTGCGTTATGACAGAAGGTTTCAGAACATTGCAACTAGACTGTAGATGATAAAACCTAGTGGTTAGGATGTCCGTCTCACACCTGATAGGTCATGTGACCTGCCTGTAAGGTAAGCAAGATGCCTCACCCTTGGCTGCCCCTTATGTGAGCAATTGTACTCAATGTAAGTCACTTTGGGCTTACATTATTATTGTATTATCTTAATCAGACAGCTATAGCATCCAAACCACTGTTTGGTTGTAGCCTTTTGAAGTTAATACTGCAGTATCTAGTGTCTGGTAAAAACATAAATATAAAGCTAAGGGTAGAGTTTTACTTCACAATGGTTGTTAGCCTTAAAGCCCTTGTGCAAGCAACTCACAAATGCCTAATGGTCTTTATCATAAATATCAGAAAAGGTTATAGGTAGATAGATATGTTTCCCTGGTCTATTTAGTTGCATAGGAAATATTACTGACTGATGCTGCTTTCGAAAATGAAAAAGCACGATGACAGAAGAGGGTTAGAGCCATATAACAGGCAACTTACTTTTTTTTTTAACACAGGTGAAATATCTTGTCCTTTGTAAAGGTTATCTCAATATAACTTCTATACAATGGTCTTGCAATTCTGGGCAACCTCTTCAGTTAAACTTCTGGAAGACTGCCATTTTACAGCTGTGTGTGACTTAAACAGTATGTCTAGATAGACATTTAGACTGAAGCTAGCAGCTAAGAATTTCTAAGAAAATTCTATAGAGCAACACACAATCTACATAACTGTATGTGTTACTGTTAACTAAAGAACCTTTTAAGTCCATTTATGTTTTGACTGATGGCTTACTCAACTTACACCATAATCATATGATAATGTCTATTGATTGACATTGATTAGCTATTAAGGCACTAGTTTAACGTTGATTAATAGCCATTGATTGCTATATCCACAGCCATAAAAGGAACATTGACAAGCAGCAATAGCCTTTCTAAACATGCCCCAAGGTCTTTGTGAGCAATGGATCAATAGCATACCTCAGTGACCATTACTTACTGTGAACCAGTTCACATTTTCATGTAAACTACAAACAGCATCTGAGTTGAGGTTAGAATGACACTTTGCAATAAGAATAAGCCATATCTATATTATGCTTTAGCACACCTCACTTGAATTATTGCCAGTTGTTATTGATAATTCCAGTTTGAGTTTTCTTACTTTATAGAAATATTTTGACATTGTTAGTTACCTTTTATGAGTTTTTTATATGACACATTCAAGCAGAACTATATATTTATATTATATATTTCAAGTAATATGGAGAAGTGTGAAGGTTAATGTTACATTTATATACATAATCTCTTTTTAAATATTTCATCTAATGACATTCTGTGTAGCTCACACACTAGTCACATATTAATCAATACCTTTTCTACAAATTAAAAAAATATTTAAAGTTTAGTTATTATAAATATGACGTTAAGGCATTTGAAATGTGTTCATAGCATGAAATCTATAGGATGTGTATATCTGATGGTGTTAGTAGTATATGCACCGGTTTGGGGAGCTAGGTCCCATTAACTGAGACCCAGGGGGACGGCAAATCTCTCACAGTGTGACCTTTATTATGAGCAGAGCCAATGGGTCATTGGATGTGACACATATGTATGAAGCTGATTAGGGCCTGGGCCCTGACTGTGGTCCGCAGGTGTCCAGCAGCGTGACACCGGCTTCTGGCTTCTCTCTGTCTGAATTAAGAGTAAATGACAATAACATAGATGTCACCTTTTGAGACAAAGTAAAAAATAACTTTATAAGGCATCCGGTCAATGGAAAGATTTGCTTCCTTCAAGAAAAAGTAGGACATTCTTGACGACAAACATAATAAACACTAGAATACTCTATAGGTATATGTCTAGGATTGAATACAATTATTAAAAACATGACTATATTTTATAACGAACTGAAAAATAAGCCTGGAGTAACTAGAATGCACAGCACAATAGAGTTGACAATGAGCTTAGCAAGTACAGTATGTTGTTGAAGAACAGAGTAGGTGAATGGCAGCTGGATGAATACAACTACTGTCTGAGTGATGGTTCAACACATATACCGTCAACAAGGGGTTAATTTAAGGCAGAAGTCAGTGTGAGACTTAGGACTAAAGAAGCTACAGGAAGCCATAGTTATAAATAATAACAACTATAATATAGATATGGCTTATTCTGAAGCCCAATCAATTTCTGGGTGAAATTTTCCTCCTGACACATTTTTGGTCAATGTGGGCTCATTTTCAAGTCCTGCAACTCTATGTAAACAGCACATTCATCCTAATAGATTGTTGTGCTCAAAAATATATTTAGTTTTGACAGTTCTAATGGCATAAATCATAAAATGTGAATAAACATTATATTTCTTTGATAAATTATTTAACAAAAAAAAATTCATCCATACATTCATCTTCATCCGCTTATCTAGAGTCGGGTCATGGGGGCAGCAGCTCCAGCAGGGGACCCCAAACTTCCCTTTCCCGAGCCACATTAGAAAGCTGACTGGAGGAACATGAGGCGTTCTTCCCAGGCCAGTGTGGAGATATCATCTCTCCACCTAGGTATCCTGGGTATTCCCCGAGGCCTCCTCCCAGCTGGACATGCCTGGAACACCTCCCAAGGTAGGCACCCAGGGGGCATCCTTACCAGATGCCCGCACAACCTCAACTGGCTCCTTTCGACGCAAAGGAATAGCGGCTCTACTCCGAGTTCCTCACGGATAGCTGAGGTTCTCACCCTATCTCTAAGGAAAATGCCAGCCACCCTCTTGAGAAAACCCATTTCGGCCGCTTGTATCCGTGATCTTGTCCTTTCGGTCATGACCCACCCTTCATGACCATAGGTGAGGGTAGGAACAAAAATTGCCCGGAAGATCGAGAGCTTTGC
>JAODLL010000013.1:2440954-2470219 GCA_026546735.1 Forbesichthys agassizii
TGTGTGTGTGTGTGTGTGTCGGTCAAGATAATCCACTCAGACAGCAAGGTGATGAGGGTGAGCAATCTATTAGCCTGATATGGAATCCCTTCTACATCAGTGCACAGTTGGAGCACACTCAGCAAGGTCCTGACAGGCCAGATCCAGAGGCTTGTTCTGGGGCCTGTCAAGCCAGGAGCCACGGTGATGGAGAGCCCACACTGTGGAGCACTGGAACCTAGCTCTCACCCACACACTGCCACTGAGACGGCAAACCCAGGGATCTGTGGTCACTGCAATACAATCCAGATGTACCTGCACTATACTATATATGTGTGTGTGTGTGTGTACAGAATGTTGTACTTTTATGTAGACTATACATACAAAGAATGGGACTCTTCTCATGTTCACAAAGTTTACTGCAGTAGGTAAAATCCATATTGTACAATTTTTCTGAGTTGCCAAGCTGTGTGTTGCATTGTAAAGTCCATTATTGAAGGAATACATTAAAATACTTTAAGCCTGTCAGCTTGTAGGATATGTTCAGTCTTATAGGAATATAAGCTTGAATATGCATCTCCAGAACATAAAGGAAAGTATGTAACTTCTTATTCTAAAATGTTTTCTGATGGTCCGTAAAATTTGTTTAGTGGCCTAGTTGTAGTCTACATGCTGCTGCTTGTATTTGCAATACAAATGTTAATTAAATAAAACTATCATGTGTTTTCATATCTCCAGTATATTCCCTTTTAAAAACTTTGGTCAAAGTGGCATAGCACAGATGGAAGTATGTTGTTGAGATACGCCCTGACAAATCTGGTAAATTAAATCCAGAAACCATATAATCATATTTATTCCCAAACATCATTGTGTAGATATGGGCAAGGAAGTCATACCGTCAACAGTAGAGGCACACTCCTTACGATTTTGAACACAACTGGGCAGCTTTGTAGCAAAACTTTATAAGCTTTATAGGGTATGGGGCAATAGGAGAAGTACTGTAGAGATACATTTGAGACACTCACCACTAAAAGACCAGCATGCCCATTACCAATGCTCTTCAAGCTGTAAATCTTACATTACATTTACACATGTGCATGGGTTTGAGGGAAGTCATAATACTCAATACAAACATAATACTCAGAGTAAATTAGGAGTAAACCAATGCCACTTCCAACAAAACACTGTTCTCATTATAAATCAGATCCCCTAGGACTTATTAAGGGAGTAGCAACAACTTTGCTAATTGGCAGTCATTATTTTGTTTAGTTTTTGGTTTAAACAAGCTTGTTTGATTTCTTCTCCACCAATTTTAGTGAATAAAGACACTAGATTGTTATGAAGCTAAATCAATAATGTAGAACACTGCTGCGCTTTTACTGCCCATCTCTCTGGCGATGCAAATTTATTTAAAAAATCACATCACATTATGGAATTTTCTTGCCCAGGGGTATATGTTATTGAAATTAAAGAAATATGTACAGTACTATCAAAACCGAAATTTTTTGTCAATGCTTGGTTATTGAATCATTTAAAATGATAAAACTTGTTCAAATGTTTTCATGAAAAGTTGTTCAATCATAAAGTGATTCTTATTTGCCAGCACATTGCTAATCATGGCTGCTATGTTAAAAACCTTAACCTGAACCAGCTATGAAACCCTGAGATATTAATTATGTGAAAGTCAAGGTCTTATACATTACAATGTTAAAACTTACGATATTTCCTCATATAATAAAAATGTCATATTACAAACATATGACACACACATATGCGGCATGTGTAAAGTACAGTGTGTACATATGCTTACAGTAGTTGTGTGCGGGTGTGTGTAAGTGCCTTCTGATGTCACTGCCCCCCATGCAAAGCAAATCAGTTTGGGCTGTGTGATTCCTGTCAGTGCCCAGGGCTTAGGCATTCGGGTGTGCTTGCATAAGCTGCTACTGCTAACTCATTTTAAAACTGAGGCGGTCACATTGTGTTACTGTAAATGTCCTATTCATATTTCATATTTTTCACTGTTCACCAAGTATGTTCCCTTCCCTGACAAGAAGGGAGATAGATTCTTTCCAGTCTTACTACAGCTTCAAGCTAAATAGGTTAAAATGTTTAATGTTAAAACATTTTATTATATTTCTATTAGTATTTTTATTGGACTTAAGAGAGACATACTTCCCAAGAGCATATATGAAACTGTGCCAATACAAAATACACATTTTGTTTCGTTTTAAATAAGTTAACAAGTTACAGTATCTTTGCCCTGTACCTACAGGGGAAAGATACTGTACAGCCCTGTAAGTACAGGGTACCTACAGGGTTGTCAGTGTTGATAATATAGAGAGCATGTTGACCATACAGGTATGTCTATATGGATGTATACACTCTGTGTGTGTGTGTGTGTGTGTGTGTGTGTGTGTGTGTGTGTGTGTGTGTGTGTGTGTGTGTGTGCTTGCAAGAGGTTATCAAGGTTGGTGTCTTGGCCAGTTCGTGACCCAGCGAGACGTTGGCACTCCGGCTGGGAGGGTAATTATATCAGATGTCACGGTCCACAACAACAGGTGCTTTGGCACTACCACCCTGTACCTCCACGCTGTGACAATGACATCAACGTCGACCCTACGGTTATTTATAGATCACTAATCAGACGCTCTTCACTATTAGAACAGCTATAACAAACATGATACTATAAGGGAAGATATTTAGTCTCAGTAGGCTAGCAGGTTAGCAATGAAGAAACTACTGGCAGTTAACACAAATGGTTTGTTTTATGTTAAATGGTATACTTTCTGGTTGAAATAATATTTGTTTTACTGTGCTGTTTAAAGGATCACATTTGGAAGGTACTGCAGTTATTACTCAGTGTTGAGAATGTGATGCGACTGTCAGGATGCGGTGTTTAGGTGTGTTGGCAGTGCTCACTGCCTGCATATGAGTGATTGGTGTTGCTAGAGGGTGCACATCATCCATGCTCGCAATGACTGCATATTATAAATCATATTTCAAGATTTCACAGTGGTTCTCAAAGGGAGCAAAACAATTGCTTGGTTGCAAAAGTATTATTATTTTATTTTATTATAAATTAAAACTTTTAGAGGCACTATATTGTATATTTGTCACATAATGAAGTCATATATTTATGGCTATAGCCCTTTATAACACTGCTTAATAAATGGGCTACCTACACACTTCAAATAGAAATACATCTTCCAATTGGACAATGAAAACTGCTTGTATTAGCTTGGTAGAAGGATAGCTACAGTAGATGCATGTTGGGTCACAATTTATAAACCACAATCTTTTTAATCCACTAATAAAAAATAAAAAATAATTCATTTATTCATTTATTGTGAAAATGCATATTTGTTACTTTATGTTGTTCCTCATATGTTCAAAAGCCTTGCAGCTAATTCAGTGGAAATGCTCAGCTCCAGGGAGGAGATTGGTAGCAGATTTTAGGTGCAGCATTTGGATGACCATATGGAACTCTTTGTGGCGCCAAGAGACCATGCCGCTTGGAAACCTGATCACCGTCTCCCTGGTGACAGCTGGAGCCTTTGCACCATCAGAACATTAGTAGACTTCTAATTTGTCATAACCACCTCCTGTGGCAAAGAAATATGCTGCAGAAATGAGGTAAGCAAAGTTCGAAGGAACAAAAGAAATAAGCAAATATTTTGTGAGATTATTAAATCACTAAAAACTAAATGTGTAAAGCAAAGATGCAGCATCTAATTAGACAAGGTGAAATTTGAAATATGTAATGCATACACATTCTTGTGTCTGGGATTCTTAATATACAGAGCATCATCTTAAGGTGTAACGAGGTAGCCCTGGCTCCTGTGCCCTTACAATTACATGTGTGTGTGTGTGTGTGTGTGAGTGTGTGTGTGTGTGCGCGCACGCATGTTTACATGCCTGTGTGTGCATGTGTGTGTGTGTGTGTGTTTGCGCGCACATGTTTACATGCCTGCGTGTGCATGTGTGTGTGTGTGTGTGTGTGTTTGCGCGCACATGTTTACATGCCTGCGTGTGCATGTGTGTGTGTGTGTGTGTGTGTGTGTGTGTGTGCGCGCGCATGTTTACATGCCTGTGTGTGCACTTGCACCAAGTGGTTGTCTGTCAAGCACAAGCTTTTTTCATCTGAGGTCCCAAAAGTGTGTTGGGGGTTGTCAGAAAATATACAGTGTTAATATTTCATAAAGCTATTTTTCTGTTTGTAGTTTTTTTCCATGGTGTGTCTCATGTTTTTCTTTCTTTTCTCTTTTTTCTTCTTTTCATTTTGTTATCCCCATTTGTCTGACTGGACCGTTTACCTTGTGCTTATCAAGCAGAAATAAATCCCACATGCCCGACAACACGTAACATTGTGCTAAGTGTTTTTCAATCTCAAGGCACAATGTTTTCATTATTGCTCTACACCAAGGCTCTTGTTAGGATGTGATGTAATTGTTTTTATCTTTTAATATTGTAGCCAAAATCAACGGAATGCTTTGATGATCCGCAGAGCAAACCGCAAACCTTTTAAATCCACAGGAAGGGCATTTCAACCATGGTTGTTTTGCTAATGCATTAATAACTCTCTAACAACAGCGCAACGCAGCAGAGTGGCAATTGCTTAAATACAGTGTGCGCATCAAGGTTTGAATTGGCAATGCGGGCCTGGAATGTCAGCAGTAAATAGACTCAAATTCTCTTTGCACTTAGGAGAGCTTGGGTAAAGGGGCTTGTAGGCTAGAGTGTTTTGTTGTAGTATTGTAATGCTCTATAATGGTTATACAGTCACATCTCTGCAGGCAGTCAACAATTCTCAGCTGGGCTTTCCTATAGCACTGGCTGAATTAAGAGGATAGATATGGCTGCAAGATATTTCTGTGCATCACAGCACACATACTTAGCTAATAAGTATAGTACGAGTATAATAAGTATAGTTCTTTAGTGGATTACAGCAGGCATTGCATTGGCTTGCTAGCTGTGGGTTGAGATAGGACCGCTCTGGTCCAAGTAGCATCAGGTATAGGCCATCAATTTGAGTTTTAAATGAAAGCTTTGTGATTATTACAAAAGCAGTTTTTTTATGTATTCATGTTACTTTACACATTTTTTTTATTTTGGGGTCAGATTACAAAAACAGAACTTCAAATGAATAGAGGAACCACAATTAAGACTTTACACAAGACTACTTATAGTGAAATCACGTCATCAATTATCATTTGCCCTCATTGCCCCCATTTTCAATGCAGACTATATTAGGTGTATAAATATGAACGTGATACTGTGTATTTCTGCTCAGAGAGCAACAAGAACAAGAACAAGAAACACGAAAACAAGAACATTTATGTTAGCTGGTACATAAGCTATAACTCCCCTCTCTTGTTGAAATGATTGATTTCATTGAGTTAATTCTTGACTAAAATGTCCTTCACATATTAACTTGCTGTGCGATTCCTTATCATCTCCATATTTATTGATGATGTGGATAACTCTATAACATGTTATGGAAACACATTAATGTATATCCACTTCTTTGTTTTACTGTGGCAAATTATACAGTATCATTAGTCACACGGAAATGAAGAAGTGAACACCTTTTTTTACTACTCATACAGTCAGTATTATTGATACTCACAGTTGAAACAATATAATTTCAATTTAATTGTGGAAACTTGAAACCCTGAAATCGGTTCTGTATTATTACTGTAACGTTACTTTTAAAAATAGCAAGGCTATTTTATGCCAACCATTATATATATGTATAATAGCACATAATCACGCGGCGGCCATTTGCATATAGGTCACTGAAACAGCATAGAACAACAAAGCCACATAAAGTAGCAGCTATAGCTGTCATTGTTACTCCTCATATGTGTTCTGCAAGCTCTGAATAAAACCTCTCAACCAAGGTCACCAACCAAAGAAACTCCTCAACCAGTCATTTCCTGACAGGGGAAGGAGGAAAAAAAGCTTTGTTCCACATTAGCACACACACACAAGTCAGAAAATGAAAAGGGCTCTCTGGCTTTAGAAATGCTCAGCTTCAGTGGGAAGCTAGCCTGCCTGACTTTAACTTAAATATGTAGTTTGGTAGAAAAAGAAAAAGAGAGACGAGGGAGAGCTATGGATTTTAATCCGTCAGTCGATAAAGGTCAGCGCTCCAAAAGCGCTTTATTCGTTGGCTCCACATCAAAGTGTAAATCTGCTGATTGCAGGGGCTGAATGGGGAGACAACAAGGCTCCATTTGTGGTCTGTTTCTATGGCGCAGTGTGTGTAAGACCCTGCGTGCACGGGCCCGTAATACAGGGGGTTTCTATTAGGGGCCTCCTAGATCAATGGACCACATGACCTTTGCATTGTGCTGCTGACTGGCTGGTGATGTCATGCTATCTATTCGGTGTTCCACTTAAAACGGAGCCAGAGAATGAAAGCCAACGTCCTCACACCTTCCTCCCACTGGGCCACAGAAAAAGAAATCATCTGCAAAATGTATCCACCTGAAATGGGGTACCCTTCTCCCCCCTGACACCCCACCCCCATGCACACACACACTCACTTGCAACACCTTCCTATTAGAGGGTGCATTTTGAGAAGCATGTGGTTATTTGCAATGCCCTACCCACTGGGTTACCCAAGGCTAGTGCTGAATCACTGTGTCTATGAAAACGCTTTGTTTACGCATGTTAGCCAAGTCTTGTTGGCTGATTCAGACAAGCCATCACTTCTAGAGCAGTGTCCTCCGCTCATCTATGCCCTATTGAGAATAAACGTAGTGAAGCTGAGACTCCAGGACGAGAGAAAAGAGAAGCCCCCCCTTATTGTTCCCCTGTGAAAGGTTCTCTTTATGGCAAGGAGGGACGATAGCAGCTGGTAGGTTCTTCCCTCTATAGAAGATAGAGCACTTTCACAGAGTTGTGGAGTGCATTGGAATGGAAATCTAAAGAGGTAGGCGTGAATTTGTTTTGCTATGTTTGTGTTTGCTGTCAACATGTCTGTCTGTGTTATGGGCAGGCCCCTCTTTCTTACCACACAAAGTGACTGCCCCCCAACTCCATGCACACCCACACCCACACCCACCTACCCACCCGCCCGACCTAAACAAACCCCCAAAACATAACCAGGGGGAGGTGGGGGTACCCTCAAAAAGAGTGCGCCGGACCCATTTTGTGTGCGCCAGCTTTGTCATGGCGACAGATGTTGTAATTGCCAACTGATGGATCACTTGTCATGGAGGTCATTAGGATGTCGGTCACTGGACCCATTGGCAGGAGAGAACGGGTTAAAAAGAGCGACTGGGAAAAGACAGAGCTGGCTTTGAAAAGGGATGGATGAGGGAAGCATATATCAGCCTATTCACTACCACTCTGGTGATTAATAACGTGATTGGCCACACGCTGGAAGGGATCGTGTCTGGGCTTCAAGGGTCTCCATGTTGTCCACAAACTCTTGTCATGTTACGAAAGGTCAACGAATGCGAGGTCCGCACCAGATTAACTTTCTACCATGTCTGTAGAAATGCACAGCACAGCACTATAAGCTTTTAAACAAATAATGTACACGTTTACATGTACATTATTTACATGTATAATTTACATTATGTACATTAACATGTACATATATGTTGTGTATGTGCACATATGCATTCCAGTCATTAGCTTTTAAAGAAATGACTAGAATGCATATGTGCACATGCGCAAACATGTACTTACAGTATATGTGATTTAGCCATGTACAGCACACAGGACTTACTTATAGGACAACTGTAGATTTCATTGATAAGTGTACAAAGGACAGTTTATGTGCTCTGTCAACCCTGACCCCTTTCCAGAGAGTGGCCCAGGACCTCTGCAGGCTCAACCCTATTCTTTGGTGATACATTGAAGGTCATTTAGGCCTGTGTCCCCTGGTTCCACAGAATTTTACTCTACACCAAAGTGAGTTGTCCGTTTGTTTGTACATGTCCAAATTGTGTTAGGCACCCCCACGCACTCACCAAAGGCTCCCCAGAGGTCAATTAGGGCTGACAAGCAGCTTTCTAAACAAAGGGTGCTAGTGGCCCAGAGCAGTAGCGAGAACCCAGTAATTAACAGTTATAAAGTACTTTACTCTGTTAATTCAATTAATGAATCCTTTTATCAGTAATGCTTTTGTTGAAAGGGGTCATTAAAGGGCGCTTCTTCTGCTGTCACATGGTTCAGGGCTCCTTCTCTGGCATGCTAGGCTAAGAGAGGTTCAGGATTCTTACAGACTCATGAGCTGTAAGCTCCAATGAAGTGCAAATATATTCACTGTACACACAGGAAGGGTGAGTCAGCTAACCTATGTAGGAATAACTGACACATAACATATATTCAGTTCCACACATGCACAAGTTAAATAAATACATATACAGAGTTAAGGCAAAAGTGTAAGTGTGTAAAATCTAGTATCTAGTATTTTAAAACCACAAGATAATTCCATGCTAGTTGAATAAAACAGACTTGCATAAATATAATAAATCAGAAAGCACAACATATTCTTTCTTTTCTTTCCTCTGATCAAGTTGAGGACATGTGAAGTCAAATGACCATTTACATGAACTACCAAGTCTCTCATCCTTTCTCCCATCCTTTGTCCCTTTCCAAACATAACCCTCCCCCCAATGCACCAAAACCCCATATCACTCTTCACACTCGTGAAATTATTCAAATGAGCCAATCCCGCCGACAAATTCAATTGTCTCCACTTAAAGAGTCTATGAAAAACTGTTTGTGATCTGATATGTCAGGCCATGGTGTCACCACTTTTCAGGTGAAGCACCTTTGAACAAAAAAAAACATTTTTATTTTGGAATAATCAGCCCCCCTCGCTCTGTGACAGACACACTGTGAAGTCCATATCCCAGGAAAGCGGGGTGGGGGTGTTAGGCAGCTACGCCCTCCAGGGCCCATGTCTCGCAATATTTAAGAACGTTTAAGCCACACACGAGGAAAATAAAAACAAAAAGTTTCAACATCAGATCACTCCCATAAATAATCATAATAAAATAGCATCAACAAGCGCCTTCCTCCTTTCTGTAGTTAAGGTCCCGCTGATTGCTACAAGCCTTAGCGTCACACCATAACACTAGATAGATAGATTTCATAGCTATGTAAATATTTTGGCACATAATTTCTGACACCTTCACATTCACTGCGGCACGTTCTGGTGACACATGAGCAGCGAATGACTACTGGAAGTGTTTGTACATTAGGGTGGGCCATTAAGCTACACATTTTTTGAATCTGGCACTCGCTATTGACA
Source organism: Forbesichthys agassizii (assembly GCA_026546735.1). Lineage (NCBI taxonomy): Eukaryota > Metazoa > Chordata > Actinopteri > Percopsiformes > Amblyopsidae > Forbesichthys > Forbesichthys agassizii. The sequence goes on from JAODLL010000013.1 coordinate 2,450,208, forward strand.
GTGAATACATAAGATACAGCGACTACAGTAATTCATGTTTAAATCATTTCACTTCTTTTTTACAATAAGTTAATAGTTTTGAGTTTTTAAATCAATAATGACTGTAATTTCTTAAGTATGTTGTTGTTCGCTAAAGACAAAGAGAGATAACGCTGATAAAACAGCCTGTTTCCAATCAAACAAGCTCCTCTTTATCGGACCAGATGGTTGATTGTTTACTTGTAAGGAAACGATAAACGCATACACTGATTGCACTTGCAATCACACTACCAGTACAGCGTCATTATGTTGTGATGTAAATTGCGCCGATGTAAACACCAAAGCACCTGTTAGGTGTTCATGTGAATCTGGACAGCAGCCAACCTCTTTCCATTATATTGAAGTGAGAGTGTAAAGGCATGTTCAATGCGTCAACAATTAACCCCTGGTTAATTTAACACACCTGTTCACACATACAACCAGTTCATACATGGGTTATCTTGCATTTTATGTCAAAATATTCTGGAATCAACAAGTAAATAAATTAATAAAAACATTAAAATGTGATGGAAAAAAATGTCTCTCTTATAATTGTTTGCAGTCTTTGAAGGGGATTTGTACCTGGGGAAAATGCATATTAAATGAGCAGCCCTCTGTAGCTCCCACAGTGTGCAAAGATGCCATACAGCAAGCGTATTAAAAACTGTAATTAAACACAGATAAGGTTAATACAATCAAGGATAGATGATTGAAAGATGCTGTTGTGATGCAGCAGGGTGGGGCCTGCAGGCTTCTAGGCCTCACAACAGCAAGACAAGCTGTGGAGAAGCAGGGCCCTTCGCACTGGGATTATTTTAGCCAGGTGGGGCCTCATGGTTGGAGCATTTAAAGAAGCAGTGAGATGACAACCCCCATTAAGAGGGATTAAAGGGCTGCTGGCAGCAGGCAGAAATGCACTGGCACTGGCAGGGGCATCCGTCACACAGTACCCAAGGCGATGTGGCACAAGTCAGTCACTCAGCTGCCAATGACTTATCACAATGCCTCTGGTTGTGCACATGCAATGTTTGTGTGTGTAAAACTGTTTACAGTTTGGATGGGTTATATTTTGCTGATAGTAAATATGTAGTTTTCAACATGGTTGGCTAAATTGCCTTGTTTTTTTTTAACCAAAATTTTTTCCATTTGAGAAACATTTTAGTCAATCTAATCATAATAGAGTAAAGGTAGGAACATAATTGACAGACTATTGAACTTTGGCAGAACTGTAGCTTCTAAACTGCACTTTCAACATTAGGTTCTCACACTGACGGTTGCCACACTACAAAGGACAGATATATCAGTTTTGTAGAGTTAGAAGTATGCTGGTCCATAACAATGGACGTCAATTGCAGAGGACTTACGTTGTTTGTAAATCCTCTGGATGGAATATTATTCTATTGTACAAAATTTCCAATGCACAATAAGTATACTTAATCTTGAGATAAACAAGAGTTGCTGAAGAAAACAGAAGAAAACAGAATACAGTGTATACGTGTGTGTAAAATTGTTATAGTATATAGGCTAATATTTAAAAATACTGTAAAAATACTGAAATACGTGATGTTGAACTGTGTTTTATACAGTGACTACATTTGTAGTTCAAAAGCATATGGCTAGCATTGAAATGTTCAACTGACAAACACAAAAGTTACATGTATAATGTAACTTCCAAAGCATTGTGTTTAATTAATAAGCATATAATAAACAGTTTGATCATGAAATAACACATTTTTTTTCTATTTTCTTCTGAGATTCAGAGTTGAGAGCTATAAAAGCCCAATGATTGGTTTTACACAGTCTCCCTTTAAGTTTATTCCAATAGACAGCACCCAGGTTCAGGGGCAAAATAATACAGAAGCCCGATCGCCATGGAGTTCCCTGCAGTGAGGGTCTGTCGCTAGGATTGTGCTAACGTCAAAAAACTGAGAGAGGAATTACTGGCTTACTGCCGCCTGACAATGGCACTTTTTGTTCCCTGTGCATTCCCAAGTTCTGAAGGCAAAGGAAGACAAAACAAAAACCAGCAATCCGATTAAAACAATCTCCTTGTGTCCTGATTAACATACATTTGCATGAGAATGGCCCTGGATGATTAAACAGCGGTAGGTGAGTTCTGCGCTGTATGTGGTCGTATGGCCCCTCAGAAGGAAGCCCACAATTCAGTGTGCTGCGCTGCATGCCACGAACAGGGAATCTTCCCCCACTGTACCCAGCCTGTTTGGCTTGCACTGATCACCGTAAAAGAGTCATCTCACAATAGGTTACAAACAAGAACTTATAAAGTCCACCACCTGCTGGAAGCACGGCCCAAGATCAGTGGAGAAGGAGAGTGGGGGTCACATGGGCAAGATAGCCACAATAACAGCAGAGGGCAAAAACCACAACCCCGCCTGGAAGCAGGCCGGGAACCCTCCGGTATGTAGGAAAACCTGCACTCTGATACTAAAGATTTATGATTTGGTATTCTGCTCCCAATTCCTTGAACCTATGATGAACATTACTCTAGACCTTTACTGTTTTGTTCATACACCTAAGTGTAGCGAGGCCAGTAAAATGAACCCTGTCAGGGTGTTAGTAGCAGCTGGAGATGGTAGAGAATGGGAAAAAACAATCGTAAAAGAAAAACTGCAGACAGACAACGTCAGATGTCACTGTTTGGTATTTCAAAGCTCCAGAGAGAAGCTACCCTGGAGCTATTGCCGCGTTAAGACAAATGAAGTGTGTGGGCTTCTGTGCCAACCTATAGGGCCTTCTCTCTCTCCTCCCTTACACTGTTCCTTGCTCTCCAGTGGCAACAGGAAATCAAACAATTAGCAGGAGGGAAATAAAAGGTCCTTTTTTTCCCTCTGGCACTTGTAAACATGGTAACAGTGTTTGAAAAATGCTGGCGTCACCATGTAAAGTTTAATTTCCTGCTGTATCCAACACAACGTTATCAACAGTCACAACAAATATAATAAAACAAAGAACCGCTAAGAAAACAACACCATGTGCAATTTTAAAAAAGACAATAATCCTGAACATGGTATATCCTGGTTAGCAAAAGTGTTCATTTGCAGAGACATCTAAATGTTCATAGCCTTATAACAGAAAGTGTATGTGTAGACGATTAATTATATAAGGCTCTGTTTACCAATTAAGAATAACTAAGCAGTGTCTGACTGCATAGTAGATAATTATGTTGAAATATGGCAATATTAATGTTTGATTTGTATAACATTGTAAAGTTTTAAACAAATAGAATATCAAATGAAATGTTGAAATGCACTTATTTTCAACATAACATATGTAGTAGGTTTAGGTTATGCCAGAGAATATAGCCACAAATGACAAACACTGTATTAAAAACCAACTGTATTAAACTGAATTTTGTATAGTGCTTATATTTTGTCAGCTGGGTATTGGGAAACATGTGATGGCTTAACACTCGGAGCAGTTCAGCTTGTCTTCTAAGTGGAATTCTTAACTGTGGGACCCCTTCACAGCAAGGACTTTGTGTGTACATAAAAGAGCAGACCAAGGTCTGGGACATTGCACTTGGGACTGGCCCATCTCAGGTGACTTTTTAAATGGAGTAGAGAAAACATGGGCATTCATGTAAACACACACAGAAAGGAAAAGTTTTTACTTTCTTAAGAGACATTTCATGCTCAATTTGTTTTGTTAGAAATACATTTCGCACTACATGAACAGTACAGTGTAGACATACTGTATTGATTTTGCATGTCTTTGATGTAATTGAAGTTATTATGTTTAATTCACTGTACTGTGCATATGTATGTGCTGTAGAAAGGTTAAACTATAACTGCATAACATGAATGACTGTGATGCCATATGAGTGATTATTAATTTATAAATATTGGGTAGTGAAACTGGTCATGTCATAATCAATTTTTTAAATATTGATAGAATATACTGTAGCATGCAAATCAAATAAATGATGCAATTAACAAAACAATATGTCCATATTCTGATAAATATAATGTATTATAAATAAAAATAGAATTATTGTATTGTATTGTATTGTATTGTATTAAAAACAAATGTAATTGTTAGGATTAGACATTAAGTTATTATGTTTTCATTAAGATCTTATTATAGCTAATTTTACTTTGATCAGTGATTAATTTTATGAAATAATGATGAATATTACCCATGCATTTAAAATGCCTATGTGTTATTTCCTTTGAAATAATTGTATAATTGTTAATTGCATTAATATCTAGATAAGAAATGTAGTTCTGAGAAAGAAATATGAAAGACAATTATTTATAAATCTGCTAGCATTAACTATTTGGGATCTAAGGAGATTTTCCCTGCTCTCTCACTTTTGACCGCAAATCGAGTTATTTATCATAATGTTTGATAAGCACTTACTCGTCGCGGGCGATGAGGCCGTCCTCAGAGAGTTAAGTATGTTTATACTGATTTAAAGTTATATTTGCAATGAAAATGTCTAAAATGCTCATTTTTTATTATGCTTTACCATATGAAAGCATTTTGGTGGATATCAGAACCATACAGTATTAAAATAGACTTGGAAGGGTAGACTACTGATTAGTGCTAATTAAGATATTCTGACCTTGAATTATATCTGCAGAATTGTATTGCAGTTATAAACTATTTATTCCAAGAATATTTATACTTACTATAAAATGATTGCATCATTATGACAGCAAAGGTTGTATACTTGATTAATTAAGTAAGTAAATACAAAATTGGGTCAAAAGTGTGATGACCACATTTAATATTACATTAACATTAATAAAAACCTTATTATAATAATATAATTTGAATACCTAGAATATACAGTATTTCTCCTCAGTAATTTCTAAAATTATCCTAACATTCCCAACATATCCCAAAACAGTCTATTTGTACAAACAGCACCACAAAATTGATTATCTATATATATATTTTAATTTGCTCAAAATTTATTTCTCAAAAGTCAATATCCATGTCAATGAACATCAGCGCCAAACGTCCTTGTGTCATTGTTTACAGACCATAGTCAAAATGATTGTAATCTTGTCAATATAAGAGCGTACAATATAATATTTTCTGATGTACTTTGGTTTGTTGTGGGTAAACTATAATATGAGAAATAATATAATATTCCATTAAATCCACAAGACTGCACTTTTTCTTTTTGGCATATAGTCTCTCAATTTCAAAATTGCAGTTAAACATTACTGAGATTGATTGCAAGAGATTGGACAGGATTTACATTTAGGCTTTCACTTTTGTACTGTAATTTGTTGACAGATGTCATTGCATTTTAGAGCACTGCATAGCAGAAAAAAAAAGAAAGAAGAAACTTACAAATGTTAACAGGAAACACACCATATAGGCAGAACTGTAAAGGTAATTAAAATGCAGAATTACTCCTGACGTTCACGTTCATTTGTGAAAGTCAAGATTCAACTGAGAGCAAGTCATAAATTCAGGACACACAAAGTCTATATGCTTGACAGATTATGACAACTGGTTCAACGATTTTCCATAATGACTTATGCATTGAACTGATGCCTACAGTATGTTTTAGGGGGTGACTATTCAACAGAGAACTAATATAATGTGGTTTGATCAACATGACCTGGGTGTGTGTAACTTTGTTTGTAAATGCTGTTTGCTCTATATTGTCAGCCTTACATGTGTATATCTACATTATTATTAGCTTTATCAGAATTTCATATAGGCTACTATTAGAATACACACTTAATGTAGTGCTTTAGAGGCACTGGAGTATGGTTAGCCTGTCTTACCCACATATACCAAACCTGTCTCTCTGTTCCTATAACATCCCTGTAAATTGAGCTTGGCTATTAGAGTTATGGGGGCTGCTTGGGTAGAGACAGATCCCTTGGTGCTCTACTGCCCCCTAATGGCAGTATGGCACTTACAGTAGTACGGACGCACTCGGTGGTCAGAGAGGAGCCAAAGGATAGGTCCCTGCAAGGAGTGGTCAGCGCAGATGATCCAACAGAAGAGAGGCGTGTAGAGAACAGATGTAGCACTGTGATGGATGTGTGGACCCTAACACTAACACAATGCAGAAATGAGTGTGGATCTGCAGAATGATATGTTGTTTTACTCTTAACTGTTTTGAACAAACGCACAAACACAAACCCATATTCTAGTTCAGACTCACACAAATATGTCATGGTGCTACACTACACCAGTGCATCTTAAATAGGTGGTTGTTACCCTCCAAAAGGCCGGGGGTTAAATTTAAGAGCTAATGAGATACATTTAAAAAATATATACTTTCAACTTTAATAAAATGTACATATTTTATACTTATGATCATGGTTGTTTATATATGCAATTGGTTTAAAATGATAAGATATGCTATTAAAGACATGGTATTGCACAAGGGAGTCATGTACACTTCCTGTGCCAAACAAAACGTAAGAACCACTGCATTACATTAAACTACGCAAGCAGAAACATGCATAAACAGAGACACATATAGTTCATAGAGATAAAGTGTGCTCAGGCCCAGATGGCTCACTCACAATGGCAGTGCAAGGCAGCCTTTGATGGGTGTGAGTGATTGATTTCAGGCTTGACTGGCTCTGATAGAGTCACCTCAGGAGGCCCATTGCGGAGCCACGCCACAGCCTCTCGGCAAAGGAACAGGATGGGGCTGAAATTCGTTGGATGCGTACCAGCTCTACTCGCATCCCCATACAAGTTCAAAAGCACTCAGAGTACTTACAACCACTGGAATTGGATATATTTTGCAATTGGCTTCAGTTTTCAATAGCCAAGCAGTTTACATAGAGTAATTGGTCATTCAATATGTCACAGCAAGTGCCTCTCAACACAAAACATGTACATATGTATGGATTTTTGTCTTTGTATATAAATTATTTTCTTCTGTTATCCTTTGTTAAGGGGTCAAATAGAATTTTGACATACATTAAATTAACTATTAACAGGGTGGTAACATTTTTGCATTATGAAATCCTCCCAAATAAACAAATAGATTGTAATAGAATAGAAATAGAAGTGCAGTTGTATTGCTTTCCATAGTCTCCTGAATAGCTGCAATTTGAACAATGTGACAATATTGAGCGATAGCTGTAATGGAATAAGACTGCACTGTCACCGTAGCGACTGACTGCCACTAATGTGGCCGGTGGAGGGGACTCCAGCAGGGTCATCTCTCAAAATGCACCATACTCGGACAATGAATTAAAACCCTCTTTCATTTAAGAAGAGCCCGTCATACTAAAGTCCCTGAACCTCAGTGAGCATGGACAGGTCAGTGCCAAAGGTTAAGTTTATTCTGCTTCCAGCCATCTGACATGACCACTTGAACAAGGGTGCTTTTACTTCAGTATACATAATTTACAAATTATGAATATTTAGTAATAAGATTAGGACTAGTTAGTTTACTAGCATACCGTTAGATTTCCTGACTACATTACTGTAACAAATCAAACTTAACACCATTATTTAATACTTATACTACTGATTTAAATAAAAATATAATACATTACCATGGCAATTACAACGGTGATGACATTGACATTGGGCAGTTATTTATATAGTTAGTTCTATTTATTGTATTTCATTCTTTTTTATTATTCTCAACAATTGAAGAAATTAAATTTGGGTTTATTTATGTAGGGTTTATGAAGCTCATGCAGTGTAATTTAACAATTGGTCTTACACATTTATTAAATAGTATAAATAAATTACACAAAATTATTAATAAACTTGAATGCCTCTTTTGTGATTGAGAAATTGATTTGCTATATCAGACAGCTATTGCACTGCAATTTTTAGAAAATTTGGAAATAATAGTTAACTACTTATTCACACACTAACAAAACTTTGAAGATTATTTTGAAGGTAGGATGATTGGTTATTTGAACCTGTTTTTAAATTTAAATGTAAATGAATCGCAAGCTGGACTAAATAATTATATAGAAATACATTGGTGTAATATGGTATTTTTACATAATATTCAAAGAATATAGCCAGTCCTCGAAACCCGTGTGGTGTTTTTTTGACCATGTTCAAATTTTCACTAAAGTGAAGATAATACAATGTTTTTCAACCTGAAACTCCAGGGCCTTGGCTTATTTTATTTTTATTTTTATTTATCTTATTTTATGCGAATAACATAAAACACATTGAATGTCTCATCAGTCGCAAAAACCATCAAGCGCTACAATGAAACTGGCTCACATGAGGACCGCCCCAGGAAAGGAAGACCAAGAGTGCTCTGGATAAGTGTTGCTGATGATAACTGCATCCGAGTCACCAGCCTCAGAAATCGCACGTTAACAACAGCTCAGATTAGAGACCAGCTGAATGCCACACAGAGTTCTAGCAGCAGACACATCTCTAGAACAACTGTTAAGAGAAGACTGCGCGAATAAGGCCTGCATGGTCAAGTAGCTGCTAGGAAACCACTGCTAAGGAGAGGCTACAAGCAGAAGATATTTGTTTGGGCCAAGAAACACAAGGAATGGATATTAGACCAGTGGAAATCTGTGCTTTGGTCTGACACGTCCAAATTTGAGATCTTTGGTTCCAACTCTGTCTTAGTGCGACGCAGTAAAGGTGAACGGATGTATTCTACATGCCTGGTTCCCACCGTGAAGCATGGAGGAGGAGGTGTGGGGGTGCTTTGCTGGTTATACTGTTGGGGATTTATTCAAAATTGAATGCATACTGAACCAGCATGGCTACCACAGCATCCTGCAGCGGCATGCCATCCCATCCGGTTTGCGTTTAGTTGGACCATCATTTATTTTTCAACAGGACAATGACCCAAAACACACCTCCAGGCTGTGTAAGGGCTATTTGACCAAGGAGAGTGATGGAGTGCTGCGCCAGATGACCTGGCCTCCACAGTCACTGGACCTGAACCCAATCGATATGGTTTGGGGTGAGCTGGACCGCAGAGTGAAGGCAAAAGGGCCAACAAGTGCTAAGCATCTCTGGGAACTCCTTCAAGACTGTTGTAAAACCATTTCAGGTGACTACCTCTTGAAGCTCATCAAGATATATGTCACAACGACAAATACAAGGACCCAAGTGCGGACACGGTAAAATTAAACCTGCTACCTGTGTGACCATATAGAAATAATTCATTAATTTGTTTATTGTCAAGGAAAACATACAGATCAAAAATGTGTGTAGTTTTATTCATAAAATGACAAACTATTGCTGTCGATACATGATGTCCATGAATATACAACGCTATACACCTGTATAAACACCAACTGTTTTCACTCCCTTTCTGGCCTCGCATCTCCCTTTTCATTCATAGCCTGGCTACAAAACAAACATTGCCTGCTCTGTGCCCTAGAGTATAATTAATCCATTAATTTATATCAGTTAAAAATGTGGGAATATAACCATAAAATGCACTTTCATATAGTGATCACTGAGTGATAAACTCAGTTGGCTTTATTAATATATTTACCTAGCGCTTTTTATAATATAATGATTTTAAACATTGAAGGCAAGCAGGGGATTAGACATTTGACATATTTTCGTTTACTAGCCTAGACATTACGATACCATAACCAACCATTAGCTAAAACACAGATTTGAAACGAGAACAAAAGAGATAGCCAACTGTAACAGTAATGCATCCATCCATATTCATCCATTTATCCAGAATCGGGTCGCGGGGGCAGCAGCTTCAGCAGGGGACCCCAAACCTCCCTTTACCGAGCCACATTGGAAAGCTCTGACTGGGGAAACACAAGGCGTTCCCAGGCCAGTGTGGAGATATAATCTCTCCCCCTAGTCCTGGGTCTTCCCCAAGGCCTCCTCCCAGCTGGACGTGCCTGGAAGACCTCCCAAGTGAGGCGCCCAGGGGGCATCCTTACCAGATGCCCGTACCACCTCAACTGGCTCCTTTCGACGCGAAGGAGTAGAGGCTCTACTCTACTCTATTCTTCACGGATAGCTAAGCGTCTCACCCTATCTCTAAGGGAGAAGCCAGCCACCCTCCTAAGGAAACCCATTTCGTCCGCTTGTACCCGTGATCTTGTTCTTTCGGTCACAACCAACCCTTTATGACCATAGGTGAGGGTAGGAACAAAAATTGCCCGATAGATTGAAAGCTTTGCCTTCCGGCTCAGCTCTCTTTTCGTCACAACGGTGCGGTAAAGCGATTGCAAAACCACTCCTGCTGCTCCGATTCTCTGGCCAATCTCTCGCTCCATAGTCCCCTCAATTGGTGAACAAGACCCCGAGATACTTAAACTCCTTCACTTGGGGTAAGGACTCATTCCCCACCTGGAGTAGGCACTCCATCGTTTCCTGGCTGAGAACCATGGCCTCAGATTTAGCAGTGGTAATCCTCATCCCAGCCGCTTCACACTCGGCTGCGAACCAATCCAGTGAGTGCCGGAGGTCACAGGGCCGATGATGCCATCAGGACCACATCATCTGCAAAAAGCAGCGATGAGATTCTAAGGCTACAGAACTGAAACCCCTCTCCAAAACGACTACGCCTCGATATCCTGTCCATGAAAATCACAAACAGGATTGGTGACAAAGCGCAGCCCTGGCGGAGACCAACCCCCATCTGAAACGAGTCTGACTTACTGTCGAGAATCCGTACACAGCTCTCGCTTTGGACATACAGAGATTGGATTGCCCTAAAAGGGACCACTTCACCCCATACTCCCGCAGCACCTCCCACAGTATCTCCCGGGGGACCGGGTCATACGCATTCTCTAGAACCACAAAGCACATGTAGACCGGAAGGTCATATTCCCAGGCCCCCTCCAAGTTACTTGCGAGAGTAAAGAGCTGGTCCGTTGTTACACGACCAGGACGGAATCTGCATTGGTGTTCTTCAACCTGAGGTTCGACAATCGGCCGAACCCTCCTCTCCAGTACCTTGGAGTAGACTTTACCAGGGAGGCTGAGTAATGTGATGCCCCTGTAATTGGCACACACACTCTGGCCCCCCTTTTTGAAGAGGTGAACCCCTACCCAGTCTGCCACTCCTTTGGCACTGTCCCCGACCTCCATGCGATGTTAAAGAGGCGTGTCATCCAAGACAACGCCTTCACACCCAAAGCATTTTTTTAGCATTTCTGGACGAATCTCATCAACTTTGCCACTGTGGAGTTTTTTGACAACCTCAGTGACCTCCCCAAGGGAAATTGATGATGATCCCCCATCAGCCTCCAACTCTGTCTCGATCACAGAGTCGGATTCAGGAGTTCCTCAAAATGTTCCTTCCACCGCCCAATTACCTCCTCAGTTAAGGTCAACAGTGTCCCATCCTTGCTGTACACAGCTTGGATGGTTCCCCGCTTCCCCATGCTAAGGTGGCGGATGGTTTTCCAGAAACACTTTAGGTGCCCACCGAAAGTCTTTCTCCATTGCTCTCCCACACCCGCTGTTTTGCTTCTGCTACGGCAGATGCTGCAGCCCTTCGGGCTTGTCGGTACCTTTCAACTGCCTCCAGAGTCTTCTGGGACAACATATCCTAAAAGGCCTCCTTCTTCAGTCGAAAGGCTTCCCTGACCACTGGTGTCCACCATGGTGTTCGAGGGTTATTGCCCCTTGAGGAACCTAAGACTTTGAGACCACAGCTCTTCACCGCAGCTTCAGCAATGGAAACTTTGAACATTTCCCACTCAGGTTCTATGTCCCCAACCTCCACAGGGATGCAAGAGAAGCTCCGCCGGAGGTGTGAGTTTAAGATCTCATGGACAGGGGCCTCCTCCATATGTTCCCAGTTCACCCGCACTACCGGTTTGGGCTTACCAGATGTGTCCAGAGTCTTCCCCCACGCCTTGACCCAACTCACCACCAGATGGTGGTCGATAGCCAGCTCCGCCCCTCTCTTCACCCGAGTGTCCAAAACATGCGGCCTCAGATCAGATGATACGATCACAAAATCGTTTATCGACCTTCGACCTAGGGTGCTCTGGTACCACGTACACTTATGAGCATCCTTATGTTCGAAAAGGGTGTTTGTTATAGACAGTCCATGACTAGCACAGAAGTCTAACAACAAACGCCCATTTGGTTTTAGATCCGGTAGCCCGTTCTTCCCAATTAAACCTCTTCAGGTGTCTCCATCATTGTCTCAGGAAGTCTCCCAGCAGAACTATGGAGTCCCCTACTGGAGCCCCATACAGGACTCCGTTCAATGATCGGGGTCCAAGCATGACGCAAAGTTAAGGACCATTGAGGAGAAAATGCTAACAGAAATTTTAGTAAAGATTTCATAGCAGCAAAGAGATGTCATGGAAAAACAGCCAAATATCCAGGCTGCCTTCACAAGATAGCTTTGAACTAACAACCTTAAAAGTTGTGACAGAGTTGATAAACCACATCGCCATTGGAGATACTGCAGTAAGAGTATTTTTTTCCTTCAAAAAATATAATTTAAATGCATTGAATTGTACAATTCAACCAGTAGATGGCAACATGAGACCGTAAAGGGGGACCTGCTCTAAAATCATATGGCCTTTTGTGAAACATTGAATAAATATTATTTAGATATTTCTTATCTGCTTTTTGCAAAACATTATATCTGTTCCAAATAAAAGGTCAGAGATGTAGGATTTGGACATATAATCGTGATTGAATGCTGATTGTATGGTTGTAATAAGCAGATATCCAGATATTTTAAATATTGCCTTCAGAGCCAACAGACCTGCAAACTATTCTTGACATTTTGAAAAGCTTGTTTCATTAATGTACCAGTGTAATTTTTAAAAAGGGATACCACCAGCTGAGTTGAAACTAACTACCTTCATATCTACAACATGCTACCTTATCCACTCAGCCATTGGAGCAGCTATACTTAAAGCATAAGCATTTTTTTTAAAGCATAAATGTGAATATCTGAATCTGACATATTCAAAAGTATGTTATGGAGATGCTTCATGAAGAATTCTGTTCGAATATCAGTTGCAGTCTTGGACAAGTTGTTCAAAAACATTTTTCAGACTTTCTGAGATTACAAGATTACAAACTGGTAAGAAGCTGACACTTGTTTATTGCAACATTCCATTTTACCCGCTTGGCCATGTTCACGTTTGTTTTGTCCTAAAAAAAAAAATTGAATTTCATAGTGTATCACAGTAGGTAATTTGTGAATTGTTTTAATGAGAATCTAACAATTATGATGCCATACATTTGTATACTAATTAAGATGTTGATTGGACATTCAGAGTAAATTATTTAGGCCACTTTAATTTTGTGACCTCATAACAAAACGTTGAATGAGTAAATAAACAAAAAGGTTTTAGATCTCAAAGTTCTTTGAAAAATTTGTGATCAGCCTGGTCTGTAAATGCTTTATGCTAAATTTAATTTGAATCTGAGTAACAGTCTAGTTGAACAAAGTAGGTTTTTCATACATTGTGAAAATGCAGGAAATGTGACTTGTAAAAAGTCAAAATTACAATGAAACTTGATAAAAGTCCCTTGTAGAAAACATAAGAAAAGGGAATTTTGAATTTAGATCCAGTACTTTTTGATATATGGGCTAAAATGTAAAAGTGTATGTTGTAGCGCCACCTATTGGCTATTTGGCCCAATGTGTTGTACCACCCTTCTTTGTGACATTATAGCGCTATGTACCAAATTTCATGTCGATTTGACAATGCGTTTATTAGCAATATCGGTGAGCCAGATAATTGGCACTTTAGGAAATGTATGGAAATGGTCAAAGGTATAACTGAACAAAACATTTTAGTTATATCTTTAAAGGTTCTTGAGATATTGACAAGTGGCAATTGTAGCGCCCACTATGGGCAAAATGAAAAAGGTTTTCAAAGAAAATATGCATGTAAAGTTTTCGTTATGTTCGGACCATGGGATCAGAAGATATAGATCAATGAGTAATTATGGGCAAATCTGTCAGAGTTGATTTAGTCATAACTTCGGAATGAAGTGTTGAATACAAATTTTGTGATGTATTTTTTTGTTACCATGGTCTCTAGATGATGTCTACCAAATTTTGTGAGATTTGGATGAGCGGTCTTAGACTAGTTCATTTTGAATTAGCGTTCAGTTCTTTGAAAATATTGTGGAAAGGAAAAATTTTTACAGCAGATAACCAGTGAAGAAAATATGCAGAAGACTTGAGAGAATGAGAAGAAGAAGGAATTTTGAAAATGGGCCTAGGCATTTTGGAGATATGTGTCAAAAGGCAAAAGTGATTGCTATAGCGCCACGCCTTGAATTTGGGGCTCTGAGTAGTGGGGGCAATTTGTGGTCATGTGTTGAAGTTTGGTGTTTCTGAGCCTTACAGTTTTGACTGGCCAATCACGTTTAGCGGAGAAGAAGAATAAAAAATACAAAATACAAATGTATAAAATGTGAACATAAGCAATAGGGCTCCTGCAACTCCGGTGCTTGGACCACTAATAATAAAACCAACAATAACAATAGGTTCCTCCTTCAGAGGACCTAATAATAACAATAATAATAATAATAATAATAATAATAATAATAATAATAATAATAACTTCAATTTATATAGCGACTTTCAAAAAAGAACATGTTACATAGTTGACAGTATAAAACTAACAGGCAAAACAAGGACAAGAACAGGCTACAGGAAAGTGGTGCTAGGGGAGATGGTAGGTTGCGGTTTTATGAGTTTTATGAATATGTCCAGGGATGGAGCGTTGCGGATATCTGCAGGTTGAGCATTCCAGAGAGTCGGGGCTGCTGCACTGAAAGCTCTGTCTCCGAAGATATGTAGTCTGGTGTGGGGAATAAAAAGTCGGCCAGCTTCTGAGGACCGGAGGCTCTGGGGTGGGGTATAGGGTTGGAGGAGGTCACTGTGGAGACACTGTGAAGCAAGGGAATGAAGGGATTTGTAAGTGAGTAAGAATTTGCAAGTGAGTAAGGATTTTGTAAATAATGCAGGTCTTTATTGGGAGCCAGTGAAGGTGGATAAGGGTTGGGGTGATGCATGAGGGTTTCAGCCACAGAGTCAGAGTGATTGACATCTAGAAATGTTCATAAGATTTGGTAACGGATTTGATGTGATGTTGGAAGGAGAGGGTGGAGTCCAGAATGACACCACGGTTGCGAACCTCGGAGGATGGGCAGATAGAGCACCCATCGATATTTTAGGATACGATTTACAAACTTCTGGAGCAGCTTCTTGGGGCCACAACCAGGAGTTCAGTTTTCTTAGTGTTTGTTGTTTGATATCCAGGTTTTTATGTTATGCAGACAGCTGACTAAGGTGTGTGTATGTGGGGGTTGAGTGGAGGTTGGTGCTGAGATAGAGCTGTGTATCATCAGCATAGGAATGGAAGCTGAGGCCATGTTGGCGCATAATCTGACCAAGAGAGAGCATGTAGATGATGAAGAGGATGGGCCCAAGCACAGAGCCCTGGGGCACACCTTGGTTGACTAGAGCTGGGTAGGAGCGAGAGTTGCTAATGGTGACAAACGCCATCCTATGACTGGAACCAGGAGAGAGCTGTGTCTGTAATTCCAAGGTGATGGGATAGGCGGTTGGGAAGAAACCTGTCTGAAAAGGTTCACAGAGCTCATGGTTGGACATACTGTAAGCTGGTGGACCTGAGCAGCATCTGTTTTTTCTAGGATTTTGCTGAGGAATGGGAGGTTGGAGATTGGCCAGAAGTTGATGGCATCGTCTGGATCCAAACCTGACTTCTTGACCGTAACAAGAGGGGTGTATCAAGGTCAAGGGCATTTACATATTTCGTACAGAAAGGATTCTAAGTAAATTCACTGACAAAGCAGAGGGTTATGGCATTAGCCTGTGGATGTTTTGCAATGCAGGTCTGACAATATGAGTAATTCAGTCCTGCTCATTGCTAATGCAATTTGGTGAGATATCTAAGTTTGAATCTGATCCTAATCTCACCTTATCATTATCATATAATGATTAATTTGCAGATAAACCTAGCAAGATGAAATTGAACAGAGCCACAAAACCCTTCCTTCTAAAACATATAATCCCCAATACTAATAAAGGTACAGGAGAATTTTGGAAATAATTATCCTCTGAAGTAACATTTTGATTCATGTAATTTCAATAAACTTACAAGTAGTAGAATCTAAAAAAGATATATTAGTTTAGGGCCTTACATTAAGATTAGATTGTAGTTGCTATTGCTTAAACTAGCAATAGTCACTTGTGATGCTTGAGAAAGAGAGTGAGCGAGGGAAGGAATCGGCTCTAAGCAGACATATTAGCTGTAGACAGTGGGGCGGGGAAAAAGGTGAGAGAGAGGGCAGGGCAGCTCTGCCCACCTGGGGAGTTAGGCATGTGCCCCTTTAGGGCCCCCCATGGACCTGGGGTCAAAGTAAATAAAGGGGCGATATGACCCGCCTCCAGCAGACCCCTCTTCTGCACTTCAAGACAGAGCCCAGTAACAGGGAGGGTTCCCTGTTACTGGGCACACTGAGCCTCTACCGCCACATGACCCTGTTAAGAATTCTCTAGTTCTATGTAAAGGCAAAGCCCATATCTCTCACAACATGGCAACATGTGGCAGCATGACACTGGATCCCAGCCAGTTAAATGAGCTTGATTGCACCTTTGCAAAAGCTACAGTAGCTAGATATATATATATATTGTTTTGCTCTCCTTGAGAGTTTAAATGCATATGAAAATATCAAGTACACCGAAATGTAGACATACGTTGTATTGCAATAGTTTCAGTAAAATTTATAGAATGTAGTTTACAAATCAAAATGACTACTTTTCCATTACCTTGCTCACACACACTCACATTTGACTGAAACATAGTTGTGGAATAAGGTGATTCAGCATTATTGGGAATGGTGACCGAAATAAATTATATTCCCCCAAAGATTTAGGAGGCAAAACTTAGGAGGCATAATAAAAAAGGCATTGGGTATTTGAGTAGCAATGGACCTAACTGGGCCAGGAGCAGGAAACGTGTTTGCAGTGAAAAGTTTTTATATACTAGTTGCCAAGGAACTAATATATAACAGATTCTCTCTATTATATGTCTATTTTAGCCTGAGCCTGTTCCAAAGCATATTCTACAACATGGTCAGCATTCCAGTAATAAACACACAGCTACTGTATCTATAGCACTTCACTACATGTTTGATATATATTTGACCAATTACAAAATGTACTAATTTGGGTACAATGTAGCAGTGTAAACATTCCAAATGTTTTTTGTAGGGGCTTTAAGTTTTCAAATATAACTTAAGTCACAACAGTTGCAATAATAGTGAACAGCATGTCAGCGGCTTTTCTGCGTTAATGCCAGGGCCGCAGACACATGGAGGCCATCTCTTGTCCTCCGCCCCCTCATATTCTGTCCCTCCATCTCTTCATCCCTCCTGCTGGAGGAATTCCCAACCCTCTCCGCAGGTAGCCAACCAGCCAAGACCAGCAGAACATGTGTTTTCCTCCCCTAGTCAGGTCAAAGTGGGGTCGTTCATTCATTCCCCGTGATATAGCGGCCCAGGCTCGCCCAATGCATGCTTATCATGTGCTCTGCCCTTGCAACAAATGATGAATTCCACTTAGCCGATAGATAGGGGGGGAAGGGTGAAGGAAGAGAGAGAAGAAGATGGAGAGACCCCCCTCTGATGCATTTCGTACCAGCCGGTTTGCAACTCAATCAGTGACGTGCATTTTTTGTGAGGAATTGTGTTATACAAAAAAAAAACTGTTCAAGGGGATAGTTTTTTTAACTTTGACCACAAAAATTATGAATTTTATTTTAAGGCTCAGAGGGAAATATATTTTGAGGGCAATAGATACCGAATATTCATATTTAAAAGAGGGTTTATGTTTTCAATAATAGGCTTGACCTTTCTAGAAGTTTATTTCTGTGTTCTCTCAAAACATGCTAGAGTAATAATGACACTTGGGGATTTATAAAGAAAGCAACACACTCTACCCCTCTATTTAACGGCTAACTGTTTCGTGTTGTTTCAACTGTCTTTTATATTACAGTACATAACATATGAGTTAAAAGGTTGACATTGTTTTAGATTAGCTAATATACATTTTTACTGAATTAAATTAGAGTGTTGTAGCATTACTTGCTACAGAATGTCTCCTATATGAGAATAATTTACAGAAACCTTGCCCAAGACAAATTGGAGGCTAACGTGCTAGAAGCTTGTGTATTTGAAAATATAAGCTTGGCTGTTCACAGCAGCTTTCCAGTGCCCTCTTGGCCTGTGCTTATGCCTGAGGATGTGAGGATGTGTGTTGGGTTTATGTGGATGGGTTGTAATGGGCAGGAACAGCACTACACACCTGCTGGCTTAGGGTGGGGCATTACCCCCATGAGCACACTGATTCCCCTGGTCGAGAACAACAATAGATATGCAAACTTGTGGATATCTTTAGAAGCTCAAACAATTGTAGCCTATTTTATATCAATCATCATCTGGATTGGACGCACATTGGATAAAATGGTTTAACAATTGATAAATTAATAACACAAAAAACAGTTGTTTGTGCGTATTGGGTGCAGCCATGATGCAGCTCTGATTACAACACTACCCCCCCCCCCCCTTCCCTTTCCCAACACCTCCCTTTCCCCCCCACACACACAGACGCCATAGGGGTCATGGTTTGGCCCTAATGTTAGCATGTGGGCACTGGGTTGGAGGGTGGGGCTGAAAAGGCAAGAGATTAAGGAGGCAAGATGCATTCTCTGTCTTCCCCCCACTCCTCCCGTATATACCCTAGTGCACGCACACACACGCACACACACACACACACACACACACACACTCCCTCCATTTGTCCTTATTACGGTAAGCATGAAAGAGAAGGAAAGGACAAAGCAATACTTACTAATGGACTGAAATGTCTCTGTATCCTTTCAGACCCCCAAAAAGCTCAGCCCAGACCACTCTCTAAATCTCTTCCCAGTTCCACTATTGAGGCTATAGCCAATGGTGCGGTGAGTGTTCCGTAAGGACTGGATTTTGGGACGTCTTGAAAACCATATGAAATGTGAGATAATGGGAGGATGGCTGGTGTGGCCTTAGAAGCTGTTTAACGGTGCCTTAGGGGTACTCTGTAGAGCTGGGCTCACACTGGGAAAAGTGTATTTATCATCTTAATAGCAGGTGATTGAACTGATTGGACATGACTATGATTACAGCAAGTTGCTCCTTTCCACGCTAGCTTCTCCTCCTCGTGTGCCACATGTCAGCATTTAGGGGAGAATTATAAACATAATCCCTTACTTGTGTCTTACTCTATGCTGTAACTACAGGAAACCTGATCTACAAATGTTTTTATACAGTACACACACACACAGAGTACACAGTATATATATTAGTATTGTATTGTACTGTATATATGGGCAGTTGTTGTAGAAAAGTTGTCATATAATGAACCCCAGTCTAATATGATTGAATTACTGCTTTTTGTTCAATCCCTTCACCTAGACTGTATGACCTTAATACATTGTAATGAAAAGTAATTAGCATCTGCTGTAAGTGGTGCATGTCTCTAGACTATAGCCAAGAAAGACTGCACTGTAGTCGGTGAAAGAGCTTGCCAATCTTTTCCCCTTCCTCTCCCCTATGGTTGTTAGATGGTTTGTAGGCCAGGATAGTATGCTCATAGTGGGAACAGACCATTCAGTAGGCTGGGCTGCATCTTTACTACAAGGTAGACATGTTGCACACACGCCTTGTGTATTGTTTGCTATTCACAAATTTATTTTTTCTGCAGGGCACAAAAATATAATAAACATTTCTAAATGCCTCTCTTAGAGGAAACAAAGTCGTTTGAGTTATCCAACATAATGGAAAGATAATGAAATGCGATACATCGAGGCGGGTTTGTGAAGGCGAGGGGGACGGAAAGAGCATGCGAGGAACAAATGAGGAGAAACCAACGAGTTGGTGTAGGCGTGGAGCAGGGACCCATTTAGCTGATAAGGCAGGCAGGGCCCTTCAGGTGTCTCCTGCACCACTGCTGTGTAAATGAGCTCCAATTAAACAGGCGGCCCCCGGCTCAGGGTCTCTCCCCAGCC
>JAODLL010000013.1:2489305-2527569 GCA_026546735.1 Forbesichthys agassizii
TATAATAATTTAACTGTAATGTGATTAAGGGCTAAATAAAACTGATTTGACTAATAATAGGCTACTAATAATGATAACAATAATGTATATGCCTAAACATTGTGTGTTATAAGCTAACTGTGCAACAGGCCTAAACATGGCCTCAGAACAAGGCAAACTCAACAGCACATGAACTTGAATCAGAACACGATTCAAAAAGTGCAACAATATAATAACGTAACTGATTGGGCTGCATAAATCGACTCGACCTTTTTGCGTGGCTATTTAAACACGAAATTCATTCTGCGCTCCTTTGCCAGAAAGTGTGGAGTTCCTTCATTGTACAGTTTCCCATTGCTTTTAATCTCCGTCAATACATCTTTTTCGAGTGAGAATAGCACCAAAGACGACTCGTTTGAACGGTTGTGTTTCTCGCGTAGCTTTTAATTCGCTTCAGAGCAGAGAAGCTGCGCTCAAATGAGGCTGTGGACACTGGGATGGTAAGGACGAGGCAAACGAGAGAGTGGAGCCGCGGAAAACTCAATAAGACTGAACGTTTGGAGAAAGAGGTGGATATCACTTGGAGTCTTTCCTGTGAAAGTATCCATGGAATACAAGACAGCAAGCTCAGTCTTCAACTGGGGCATGTCCCACTGCTCACCGTAAGCCTCGGATAAACACGCAAATGCCGCTAATGGGAAACGCTGCCTATAAGAGTGGAACTGCTGGGGATCCAACAAAGCTGTCACAGTCTGTGCTTGCAGAACTCGTCAAGATGAGTTCTTTTTGGAGAGCGCGTGAAAAAAGCTGCTAGGCCAGACAAGTGGGAGAAGAATATCTCGCATGCAGATATTTTGGCCACACCCTGAGACAAGACCAAGTTCAGGCTATGCACATAGCAATGCACAAACAGAGCGTGCGGAACAGCATCTTTCACTCACCCCTGTACACCATTCAGACCCAAAGACTGAACTGCTGCCCCATCATAGCACTGTGCCACTAGCTTGGCCGTGCAGTCAGACTTATTCAGGAATTGCAGAACTAATCCTGCTATTGCAACAGCAGTTTTATCCTCCTTTACATCATCAAACTTAAAGAAACGCTCTTTAACACCAGTGTTGGTGACATAGCGGAGCACATAAGACAACTGTGCAACATTACTGACGTCTGTGGTCTCATCCACCATAACCCATAGACCCACTGACATTCCTTTACATCGGCTTTCATTGCATCAGTGATCGTATAGCGACAGCAGTGATCAAGTCATTCTGAATACGATTAGAGGTACCGCCAAACACAGTTGAGGTGGCTAAGTGCTGGCTCAGGTCCCCATCTCGTTCTGCTAGCAGTTGAAGTAACTCTCTGTAATTCCCTCGATTGCTTGAACTGTCAGTTTCATCGTGACCCTTGAAAGCCAGTTCCTGCTTCCCTAAAAAAAAAATAAAAAAAAATAAAAAAAAACAGTCAATAAGGCTCTCTCAATTTTTTCGCACTGTCGCATTGTGAGCTTCGGAATCTTTTTTGCGCTGCTCATCAAGTGAGTGGTCAATTCTAGTGCTACCAGTTTTCATTTTAACAACAAAATGTAAATGTGACGGTAACTCCTGATGCAATCCCAGCAGTACAACCTCTGATGCACTGAGCTAGCAGTTAGCCAGGGATATCGTTCAGAATTTTTCGGGCAGAAACTTTGCACACAGCTTTTACCCTTCTTCGTAAGGCAAACGTGCAATACAGTTAGCTACAGTTACAGGCTCATTAGTGTGTGTTTGTGTGTGTGTGCACGATTTGTGATATACGTAACCCCTTCTCCCAGGGACCTGAAGGTGCAGCCCTTTGAATCCCGTTATTAGCTGTGCAATGCGTCAATTTGATTGGTCAGATTTCTGGCACTATGAATACATTGCAGAACCCTTCACATTTTCAGGAGAAGGGGCACGTTAGGAGCTTACAGCCATCTACTGTAGACAGCGCCGTTCCTCTGACGTAACAAGCAGGATACAGATTTGAAGCTTAGTAAGATACTTCAAATATACTTCTGTATTGTATGTTTATTTATATAAAATATAAAACTAAAATTACATTAAACTGTAAAACATAGCCTATAGCTACTGTATATTTTTGAATAAAATGTAAACATTTATTCTTGTCTTATTCATTTTTGTCACCCTTTCTCTGAAGGGGTTGAAGGGCCTGACTGCACACCACGGTGTGAACTGTCCTTAAACAATTGTTTATCCTGCAATCAATGCAGTTCAATGTAGCCTATAACATGAGTAAATCACATTGAGTGTGCTGGAAAGGTGAGGCAAATAAAATCCACCATAACACCATGGGCACAGCAGAGAAAAAAAAAAACTCAGAAAACAGGTTTCACCACTACACTTCCATTGCCCAGGCCTATTCCTTATCTAACCACCTCACAACAGATTCTCTCCACGACTAATCGTACACTCTCCCTGAAAGGCTTTATTACGCACTGAACAAATTGGATGGCAGATGGCTATGTTGAGTTAAAAGGATAAAACAAAACTCAAGTGTCCAGAACTTAGCATATGGGTACACCACACATGTTCAGGAGGAACCGTGATGATTCATCCTAGAGCATATTTATACAGGCCTACCAGTGGACACAAAAACAAACTGGATAGATGCAGCTTAATCATTCTCCCAGCGGTTTAGTTGGTAGATCTATTGCAAAAAGCTTTGTCATGTTCCCTCATGACTGGAAAGTGTAATGTGGTTAGAAGGTGGTATTTTTAAATGGTACTGTAACTGTTATTTACAAAAACAACCCCCCACTTCCTCTTCAATACAACTGGGGTTGTGGGAATATATTTCTACAATGCATCTGTAGTCAAAGTAAAAATACTCCACTCTAACTCACACAGTTGTGTTCAATCTTGATGAAGCCAGTGAAATAGCTCAAGACAGCATTACAAATCCTTATAGTCACATGACAAAATGTGCCTCGTGACACACACTGCATGCTTCACTAAAAATATTAAAGTTATGACAATGTGGCTTCAGGCCAGGTTTGGGATGTGCTGGAAATACATCACCCCCATTCCCTTACAAAACACTGAAGAACAAACACAAAATGCCTTAACAAGGTTACGGGTATATTAAGCCAGCACTCACACTCCGGGCCTCCGCTTGCCAATGCCCTGCTTGCATTGTGTCTGCCTGTAGCAAGACTGTTCCACACCAGCCATGTCATTGAGGTAAGACTTCCCACTAACGTGTCAACATGTCTCTGAAAACATACAGTATCACTTATACAACTGACTATGTTGTGTGTACAATTGTGTATAAATTATCTGTATTCAGTTATAAAATACCATTGTTCCCTCAGTCTATGTTTAGCTTCATTGTCCCTGCTGGGTAACATACTGGGTTGGGTGTCAAATAAGGGAAAATATCACATTTAACACTTATATTCTGTGGAAACAGTCAAAACACATGCTAAAAAAAAAATTCAAGAATGCACATGCATAAACCATGTGTTGAAAGTGTGGGCCTTTGAAAGAACTCAGATGATACAGACTGCCTGAAGGCCACAGACCACATGCTGAGAATGACTACACAACATGCTCTGTTCCCTTCAGGATATGGAGACGCTCTGCAAGGCTACAGACAGCTCTCCTGTTGAGGCAGAGAAAGCCGCGAATCAATCAGAACACATTGAGCCGGACCATCAGGACGACCTGCTGGCAGGAGACCTGGGCCTTGGCACCAGTCCAGCCCCAGAGGATGAGGTGTGCGACCCTGGTCGCCCCCAACGCATCATGGGCTCACGGGACACAATAGGAGACATAGTTTAAGATTTCAAAAAGTCAATCAGTGCTTTGTCCAAGCATGCTTGCACAGGGGTGCGCACACACACGCAACGCACACCATTGCAGAATTTGTTTCCATGGCTTCATTTTTGTTTCAGTTTGTGGGAAACTAAAGAAATATTGTTGAAATATAGCTGAGTATTATGTCTGTATACGGTTTACACTGCAGTCGGTGGAAAGCCTGTTTGCACGACTTTCAAAATTTAAAATTGCCATTTCTGACCATACGCTGTATAGACCAGGTGCTTTTGTTTTCCCTACTGTAATATATTGATCATCCTTAAGTCCTGAACCTTCCCCCCCCCCCCTCCCCCTGATGATTTATTGTGCTTGTTCTCTCAACCACATCTTGACCTCAAAAGCTTTACTTGAATGCTCCCAAATACATAAGGTTTGTAGCTTGTTTGCTGCTTATTCTTTCTAGGGCATCATTAGACATCTCAGGGTCTCCATTTCCCCTTGAGTGAATCAGGGTGTTGTACTGTACAAACGTAATCTAGCAAAAGGTTAGGCTTTGTAAGCATGCAGAACGTTTCTCCCCCCACATATTAAAAGGCCATTGTCCTTGAACTGCTGTTCAGCGGCTTATGTCATGAACGTATTGCTGCATCCATGGAATACCCCTCCATTCAATTCCACAGGGGTTGAACAAGACAATAAATGTATTCTCACTGATCTGAGTACTACCGTTACGATACTGCTTGAAAAGCATGGCTTTAGGGCATGAACAGTAGCATGGGGTTTTATTTTAACAGGAGGATCCATGGGCAGATATTTGTTAACCTTTTTATCACAACCATGTTTTAAGTATGATTAGCTTCACTGTAAGGTGTTTTCTTGTCCCGTACAGAATTCCCACAAATTAAACAAAACTGCTTATATATTGTAAATAAGCATTCTTTCGGCCTCAATTTAATGCAAGTCCCGTTTGTGTTTCTATTAAACCATATTGACACTGACAAAAATAAATTCCACTCCATGTGGGTTATGTAAACATAGATGCATAAATTGTCTTTTTTGTTGTGAACAATAATGTATTTTATAAGAACAAGCGCTTGCAAATATTAGAAATGGCAACATACTGCTTGCACTGATATTGAGACTTACACAGGTCATTTACTATGGCATCATTCAAGGTGACGTTTGTTTAAACAGAACTAATGCTGTTTTGATGTGGCCCGTTAGGGTTAGCTATGTGGCACATTGACAAAGCGTTTTAATGCTCGTCTCCAAATCCATATCTTACAAAAACAGTGACAATGACATTTTTATCAGTTGTTTAGTTTTACTTCCCCTATACAGACTCCCTCCTCTCCCAACAATATGGAGGGGGGGGGGGAGAAAGGTAGAAATAAACATGTTTTTCCTAATTTTGCAACATTCAAAAATAACCCAAAAATTTCCACTTGGAAGTGATAAAACATACATCAATTAGTGTTTATAAATAAGTGTTGCACCTTCACAATTCAAGTCCTTGTTCAATATACCTTGCATTGTCAAGAATCCGATACAAAAGTCAAATTACTTCCAATACCAGTCCACCATGATGCAAACAGGAAAGGAGGTACATTCCGAATGGGGCCAGTGATGCTTCTGCAAACCATGATTTACATTTAAAGCTTTAATTCCACAACAAGAGGAAACTGCACTGGATGCAAATTGTGAAATGAAACGTCTTTGGTGGAGGAGAGGTAAGTTATCACAGCTTGGAACGGGTCATTAGAGACTTGCTTATGTCTTTAGCTTCCCCTGCCGTTCTGACCCGGTCGTAGCCCAGCACAGACATGGAGTGGTGGCAGTAGTCTTCAACCTGTTTGATCTGCTGAATGCTGAGCACTGTTCTCCATGCGCTAGCAGCTTGTGTCGCGTTTCTGGAAGAGACGATGAATGGCTTGGAGGATGAGCTGGAGCCACTGGTCATGTTAAGGGCAAAGGTCTCGATGTCGTGGTTGCTAGTCAGGTTGGCGAAGCGGTAGACATTCCTTAAGGTCTTCACAGGGTTCTCCACAAGGTCCTCGTATCGCACAGCCATGTACTTCCCCTTCAGCCAGCTGGGTGGGTTTAAGGCAGACCTCAACGTCCTGGATGTACGGTCGCAGATGACCTCCATTGCGCCAATGGAGTGGTAGTCCGACCCATCCTTCTTGTTGGCTTTGTGGCCCGGGTCCACGAACGGTATCCGGCGGAGTTTAGGATCCCTGCTCCGGACCACTTGTAAGTTCTCCCTGATGAGGCCATGTCTGGATTTGATCCGGGAGTTGGCCACAGCTCGGGGGTCTCTCACCAGGTGGATCACCTTCAAGTCCAGGGAGGGGTCCTCCATGAGCGGGGCCAACACATTAACATCCAAAATGCGCACCCCTTTAATGACTATGGTGTTATATTTGAGGCACTCCTCCTCTAAAAGTCTAAGGCTTTGAGGGGGGCACTTTTTACACACCTTATCATCCACCATTCCCACCACTTCTTTCCTGTAGGCTGAACACAGTGGGTAAGAGCACACCACCTTATTAAGGGTGGCCCCAAAGAGACCCAGGGATGTGAAGTTCTTTCCCCCAGGACTGTTGTAGAGCTGGAACACTGAAAGATCACAGCGATATAATGAGCTCAGCATGTCCCTGGATGCCCCTTGTAAAGATATGGCATCACCCGGGTACAGTTTCTGCCAGATGTGCCACATGGGCTCATACAAAAAGAACACGCCTGGATTTTGGTTGAAAAGTTCCCCAAAAAATGATGAGCCAGACCGCCATGTGGTTAGTACATAAACAAGCTGTCTCTTTTTTGCAAGAGAAGGTCTGTAGAGATAACGGATGTCAGATCTGCTCTGATAGGTGGTGCTTCTCATCTGGTGATTACACTGCTGCGGTTCTTTGGTCCATTTATAGTTGGCCAAGTTTAACATGGTCAGGACCAGTAGGAGGAAATAGGCCATAAACAACACAATCCTTTTCCTGCGGAGCACTTTCATCACGATTCCAGGCTGTGCTATTATCTTTGTATGGTTTCTGTAGGTTTTGAGCTTCCTACCAAAACCTGCATCCTTCTCCCAAGGTGCTGTCAACTTCAGTTGTTGATATTGTTTGCTTCTCATCTGTAACCTAGAAGAGTAGCGCACACAGCTTGGTAAAATGTCCCTTACTTGGACTCAATGCAATAACACCTATTGCGATTACATGTGCTGATAATCAATTCCCAGTGGAATGATAAACGATTAGGTAACAGTCAACACGAAGTCAATATCACATTCGAAATTCCAAACGCGATAACTCGTATTCACTGCACTGCGCAATGTTCATTGCAAAACACAGAGAAATTACCGACATCAAGTGCTCCATTTTGAACATTAGGACCGACTCCGAATAACAGCAAAAAAGCCTTCATAGTAAACATCAGACGCCCTGTTTTACCATGCTCAGCGGAGGCATCTATGCGCAGTTATCTGATTCATCGTTCTAAAATGCAGCCTGGAGCTGCGTTCAAGCACTGTTGGCAGACAATGAGATGGTAACCATATAGTGTTCGGTCCCAGCTCGAAAAATTCCCATATAACCGCAACACGGCATTAATGTCCTAGTATCCACACGTGTGTTTAGTGAATGATTTCCAAGTTCAACCATTCCCTGCGTTTCCAAATAAAGCAAACCGGACCGATTGAATCAATACAGAGACGAAGACCCTCCCCACTGAAGGACGCTATTGGTGCTTTATCTGGTTACGCACGTATGCGCGTAACACTGTTGGTCCTCTGACCCGCCTGTCTTTCACACTCACCCCTGACTCCCTACACAACAATGGTTGATGCGGTTATAGTTTATAGGCCTAGGCTAGGTCTAGCCTGCCCACTATCACAATCCGCATTGTTACTGCAAACCGTGACTGAGGCTTGTTTCTTAATTAAACTGTAGTAGGCTACATTATGTAGGGCTACGGTTCCTGACATGCGGAGCCTACACCCACGTTTCCGGGAAAGCGAAGTTGTTATTCTCTAAAATATTTAAATCTATTTATTTCCCCCCATTTTATAATAGCATAGTCCGTTTTTCACTAGTCTACGTCTGTAAGAATCCCATGTCACTAATACTACACACAATCTCTGCTTCGCAACTGGGTGAGCTGTAATATGACATTTTGTAATAAAACGTACTCACGCACTACGTTTTGTAAAATGAGATGCGCAGATCAAGACGCTCTGATAGTCTGCACAAATTAACGAATATAGTTCAAGACTTATGGATCAGTGTGTTTTTAAAAAAATGCGTATGTCTATAGTCTGTAATTTGATTAAACAACGATTATAGCCCATGCAGGAAATATTGTTTAAATTCATTAGTTTGTTAGAAGAGACTGGACATGCATTTAGGAGATAAAGCTTAGTACCTCCTAAATGTTCATCTCAACCACTAGCCTGAATGTCTTCAATATAATTTTGTCAAGACTGCCATCTTCTGGAATTTTATCGACTTTCAGAGCTACGGGCTCGATCACATTCGATTTCTTATTGTTATCTTTACTGTAACAGAATTTTGGACAAATGAGAACAGGCACAATATTGTTTGTTTATTTTAGCTATTATTAGAAATAATAGGTCCACTGACGCCAATTTGTCTACGGCGATGGTACGCATGCGCAGTGAGCCAAGCAGCATCAGGACCAGAACACTATTGGGATCCAGCGATAGGGAAATTGTGCATGTAAACATAAGACTACTTATTTTGTTTTCTATTCGATTCTACTGATAATTACTATAGCGATTGACGCGATAAGAGTAAATATCGCCCAAAAGACTTTTATGACATTAGTTTAGTCTCGATTGGCGACAGCTGCTTCGCACTGCGAGATCACCGGATAAATGACAAGGCCTCGGCTTATGAAATCACACTAAAGCTTTCTTCTGTAGAGGGTCGCCTGTTTCCACTGGGATGCACATCAGTGTTTTGCCGTATTCTCTCTCCGTCGTAATGGCAGCTCTGTACCAGGGCACAGACACGTCTTCTCCAGACAAATATCTGGCCTTGAAAGACGTGAGAGAGGTGAAGGAGGAAACTACGCTGGACGAAAAACTATTCTTGTTGGCTTGCGAGAAAGGTCAGTTTTAGTGATAGGCGTAATATTGCACGTAATGTTAATTTCCTTTTTCCAAATTGAGGTGCAGTGCAGCAGGTAGTCTCCTGCTGAACCTGTACGGAACACATCATCATTGACATATTGATTTCTTGCAGACACATTGCAGCCCAATTCTCAAAGCATTTTCCCCAGCTAATACCTTGGACAGCTTCTTACATTTACTACTTTAGAACTTAGCCTACGGGCAGTAAAAACCTCTCCACGCCAAAGTGTTGCCTGATAGACTGCATATTGCACTATTTCAGAGTAAATTAGAAAGACAAAAGGTGTGTTCAATTATGCTTACACAGGGACCCACTTAATATCAAAACATTAGTATCACCATTTGTAGAAATCCATTTACAGGAAACAAGAGTAGTGACCATATAAAGTATCTCTTAGGCTCAACCACAGAATGTTGTCCTTTGAGGGAGATGTTTATATTTTACATGGCTGGAGTCACTT
This sequence comes from Forbesichthys agassizii, assembly GCA_026546735.1. NCBI lineage: Eukaryota > Metazoa > Chordata > Actinopteri > Percopsiformes > Amblyopsidae > Forbesichthys > Forbesichthys agassizii. The sequence continues at coordinate 2,498,695 of JAODLL010000013.1, forward strand.
ACTAGAAGAGGGGTGGGTGTTTTTGACAGTCCAATGCTCTTGTAAGGCCTTTGTAACATAACAGATTCATAGTTTAATGTATGATTAGCTGCTTAACCTCTGGTATTCAGGTGATTACTACATGGTGAAGAAACTGCTAGAGGAAAAGCGTCACGGAGAACTCAACATCAACTGTGTTGACGTGTTGGGCCGAGATGCCGTCACAATCTCCATTGAGAATGAAAACCTGGATATTCTCCAGCTGCTACTGGAGCATGGATGTCAGGTTATACATATGCATACACACATACCTTTTTAAACGGTAGGCTTGTCAGATATTATCTGAAAACAAGTTAATTATTACAATTTAATTTATTTTAACAAGTTAATTGTTATTGTTTAAAATGTCTTTGTCATGACGTGACTTAAACAGAGCATGTTTCTCCTGATCATTTAACTATTCTACATTTGTCACCACCAAGGAGCTTTAAATTCTAGTCAAACATGGCTACTGCTAATAAAATGTAGGCTACTACACATTCATGAAATATTTTCCATTTGCAGTTACTGTATACTTACAGTAATAAGTAATAATGTTAGATGAACAGAACTAATTGCATCATTATGTGCCTCCTGTTCTTGGATTGGTTAGAGTTTAATATAAAAGTATGCTTACTCTTTGCTTAAAATAAAGAACCTTTACCTTTAGAGGTTCGTTGCAGGGCAAAACAAAAAGCTTGGATCATTAGGTACATCAATCTGCTTTTTCTTTAGACCAGTGCTTGCCAACCCTGGTCCTTGGAACTATTGTCCTGCATGTTTTAAGATGTCTTCCTGCTCCAACACACCTGATTCTAATGAATGGGTAGTTATCAGGCTTCTGCAGAGATTGATAACGAGCCATTCATTAGAATCAGGTGTGTTGGAGCAGGGAGACATCTAGAACATGCAAGACAGCAAGGGCACATGAAAGATGTATTTAGGGGGACCAAACTGAGAAAAAGGTCTCAACATTTAAGATTATACTATGATGAGTTGTTTATCTTAATTTGTGTTAATTTAAACTCAAATCATGATGAGATTGGTCTACTGAATGTTTATGAAGCCATGGATGAACACAAATCAACCATGGTTAACAAACATGCCTACATATTTTTAATATCTAATTACTTGTGTTCAAAAACACAAGCAATTAGATATAATTTCCCATTTCAAAAATAAAGCCCTGAATCTGAAATATGCCTCTTCCAAGAATGTACAGTAGGCGCGGGGTGTGGTAGGGTGGGGGAGCCCTGTCAAGCTTTTAGAACAGAACATGCCAAAAACCATAGAGGATATATTTCAGCATAAACACACACAAAAACAGGACATTTTTGAAAAGGATATGTCTGAGGTTCCAAACCAGCTCATAACTGGCTATTTTTGTTGTATTTTTTTAGTTGAGCTTTCCTGTGTGCACGGTGTGAGAAAGTCTAGTGCGCTTTAAAGAAATGGTTAAAACAGAGGCTTTAATTGCAACAGAGAGCGTATAGGCGTAAAAGACTACAGAAATGACTTGCCAACGCTGTGTGTAACCTTGTGATGGCCATCACAGTGTAGGTAATAAGCAATGAAGTATTACATTTCAACAACTAGATATTCTATCATAGCTAGGGATGCTATGCTACATTGAAAAAAGAAAAGAAATGTTCCGGTTGCGGTCATATGAAGATCCCCCTTCCATCTGGGTCCCTGCAGGGCAGTGGATCTCCAGGACCAGGGTTAAGGACTACTGCTTTAGAGGGAACCTTCTACAATTTACTCTATCTATGGTCACTCTTGATTATGTCATTGAATTGTGTAGTTGCATTTGGCACAAATGACACTGAAGTGTCAAATAACATAAAGTAATGAGGAATCTTTCTTATAGCAATATGCTACTATTTGAATGTTTCAGAAATGTTTTTTTCATTTATCATTATTATATCATATTTACCTATTATACCATAATTTAATCTGCTAGTTTTTTTTAAATTTTTTTTATTGTTTCTAAAGTGTTTTTGGTTTCTGAAGGCGACGGATGCCTTGCTGGTGGCCATAGACTCTGAAGTGGTGGGAGCTGTAGACATTCTTCTCAATCACCGGCCTAGAAGGTCTTCTAAGCCTTCCATCGCAGTTAGTCTCCTTTGCATATTGCTATATTCTCATTTGCAAATTGTCTTAATTTAAAATCTTTAAACAACAAGTTTACTTTCAGATTCATCACAGATTTATGCCAGGAATTCTATTTTCTTATGTGGTAGAAACTGATGCAACGGATTCAGAATCCAGAGTACTCCACTACCATGGACGTTGCTCCGGTTATCCTGGCAGCCCATCGGAACAACTATGAGATTCTGACTATGTTGCTGAAACAGGATATTTCGTTGCCACGGCCCCACGCTGTTGGCTGCGAGTGCATGCTCTGCAATGCAAAAAACAAGAAGGACAGCTTACGGCACTCCAGGTATTGTCTGTACTCCAGGCATAGGTGAAATGGTCTTAGTAAAATAACTGCTATTAAAGCCTTTTTTGCATATTTATATTTAATACATGTATTTGTGGCTGATCGAAGTTGTTACAAGCCACGGGTAATTCAATTTGTATGTGGTTTTTGTTCATGCTGTCTGTGGTGTATATAGGCACTTACAACTGCATATGAATAATTTAGATTGTTAAGCAAAATTCTTAATGAGATCTTCCCTTTAAATGCTAGCCATGTCAGCTACAAGATGTTTTCACCAGTACAAACTGATTTTGTGGTGCCACCAGTAGTAAATATTTAAATCTAACATAAGGAGAACCTCTATTACAAAAATGATCTAAGTCTAATGGTAACATAACTGTTCGAATGATGCTTGGCTGATATTCATTGCTGTGCATCTACTCAACAGGGCAGGATAGCTCCCCACACACAAACTAAAGGAACCGGTAGTCTTGCTGGCTAGAGATTTTGCAGTTTTTCTGTAGGAACAATCTAGCATTCCTTTGCATATAGCCAATTATTATCTAATTTGCTCCTTACTGCTCCTGTCATCTCATTAACTAATTTTACCTTTAATGTTACCCCTTTCCTCATGACTCCATGTTTCATTCATACCCCTGTTTGTTTTCAGGTTCCGTCTGGACATATACCGGTGCCTGGCCAGCCCCTCTCTGATCATGCTAACAGAGGAAGACCCCATACTCCGAGCCTTTGAACTAAGTGCAGATCTCAGAGAGCTCAGCTTGGTGGAGGTGGAGTTCAGGTACATCAGCTGCAGTAATGGTGGCGTCATGTCTGTCTCCTACCTTCATGACGCTGTATTCATTCTGCTCTGCAGGAATGACTACGAGGACCTGGCAAAACAGTGTAAGATGTTTGCCAAGGACCTGCTGGCACAGGCTCGAAACTCCCGAGAGCTGGAGGTCATCCTGAACCACACGTCCAGTGAGGATCACATCAACAAGAGGGGCCTTCTGGAAGAACGCATGAATCTCAGTCGACTTAAATTGGCCATCAAGTACAACCAAAAAGAGGTTGGGGAGAGATAATCTTGTGCTTATGGAAATATAGGAATATCCTAATAACTAAATTGTTCAAACATTTCTAAATCTTGTATAATTATATATATATATCTTATATATTACACAATTTCACTTTTTTTTCCCTATGTAGTTTATTATATACAGCATGAGCAGAACTAGCATTCTGTCTACCATTACCATGACACACTTTCCTTTTTGAAAGCACACAATGGGACAGCTCATAGTCATGCACACATGTGTAAGAATCTTTGCTGAATCCTACCAAAAAGAAAGGCAGTTCCACACTATGCCTTTTAAAGGAACACTCCTCCATTGCATAGCACTCCTCTCAGATGACAAACCTTACTGTTAGTTTACTAGTTATAATTGATATTGATAATACACATTTGCTGATGATTATTTGGAACATTTGGTTAATTTATATTTTATATCAATATAATGAGATAGTTCTTCTGAGCATATTTGAATGTGTGTGGGGGATCTTTCCCAATATAATGATGGTAGATTTGAGCCTCGAGTGTCACGTCCTGTAACAAAACTAGCGACACAACAGGGTAGCGAAATAAAAATAGTTTTAATTTAACGTGTTTACACAAATAATGGGAAAAGCAAGGTTAGCCGTAGCCTTCAAATAATATTCCGCAATGGGCAAACACAACAGAAAAGAATATGAGGACAGGGGAGCAATCACAGGACGAGAAACAGATGTGGGAGGCCCTGATTGCCACCTGTCGCAGATCGGCTATCAGTACTCTAGGGAAGGCGTGCAAGAGCACGCCCGATCGGAGGGCGCGGCCCCGCCGCGGGACACCGGCGTGACACTTCCTCTGAACTGTGTTCCAAGTTTAAAAACCAAAGCAGTAATATTTTCACACCGGTTTCAATCACAAGGTAATTACAGACATGTAATTCTGAATGTATTACCTGCTTCTAACTATTGGATCACAGTCAATACAGATATTGTTGGACAGAGAATAATCCTGTCTGCAATGAATCATCCTGCAGTATATTCACATCAGCCACATCTGCTCCACATACCCCTCCTTGTCGTTTTGGAGTTATGTGTTGGGGGAGGATTCAATATTTCCTCGGGGAAACGGCAGCCATACAAGTGTATTTAGCAAGAGTAATTCTTAGGGTGGATGCCAATTTTTAAATCAGATAAGGATAATAAGGTAACCATCAGTGGCATTGATGCTGTTCTTAACTGAATTATCCATACTTGGGAATGTGCTACAGTATATTATGGGCTCTTGGAATGCAGCTTAATGTACTTGCAACATATCTAGTTTACTGCCAATTCCACAGTTCTAATAGTCGTTTTTATTTATGATGTGAACGTTTCATCGTCGCTATGGAAAGAAGTGTCTGCTAAATTACGAAATTTATACAATGGTAATGCATTACATATTTACTAGACATTTAGTTATGTACCGTTGGGTATGTGGAAATTGATTAATGAAGAGGCATTTAAGCACACTTTTCCTGGCATACTTTTAATGAATGGTAATTGGGTCGTTTTGCTTTTTATACATAAATCAAAGTTTCACATTTACAGTGTTTCTACATCTTACAGTGTGCATTTCAAAACTTCCACTAATTGTATTTAATCCATGAAACTGCTTAGTAGACATTTAACATCCTCCTATACCATGATCTGTCTGCCACCCTCCTTCAGTTTGTGGCCCAGTCCAACTGCCAACAGTTCCTCAACACAGTGTGGTTCGGAGAGACAGCCAGCTACCGGCGTAAGCACACGTGTCTCAAGATGGCCACTGTGCTGAGTGTGGCGCTGCTTTGGCCCCTGCTGTCTGTGTGTTACCTGCTGGTGCCACGGTCCCGCGTGGGCCAGGTCATACACACTCCTTTTGTAAAGTTCATCATCCACAGCGCCTCCTACTTCACCTTCCTGCTGCTGCTCAACCTGTACTCACTGGTCTACAACGAGGGCAAGAAGAACACCATGGGCCCTGCGCTGGAGATGATTGACTACCTGCTTATCCTGTGGATCATAGGTAAGTCTGAAAAATCACCTCTACACACGTTCCTTTCCATTACAAAGAGCAAGCACTGTATTTGGCTTATCATTCATCTGTCAATAATGTACCCCAAAGAACTAGAAACAAAAGAAAGATTCAATTAAACGGAGCACAATTCAATAGATCAGCATAACGCAGGTAGGCAGAGTAAAGATTAGCAAAGATTCCCACTACAATCTGCCCTGAGTCCAGTATCCTGTGTCTATAATGCTATCAGGCACAGCATGATGAACGGCTTAGTGTAGGCCACACGACAGAAAGCCAGACTCAACTAGATTGCATCTGCTCCTAATTGAACTCTCTTTATGCTTCTCAATGGCCTGTTTGTGAGTACATATCACTGGTCAATACAGACATGCACCCACACAAACACAAGCCTTTATCTATTCAGATTGTATATAGACAATGAAAACTTAACTTATCTAGCTCTTTTTAGGAGTGCTGCCATCTTCGCTCCTGTGCTAAGAAAAGTCCAAACACCATAATTGCCATGTCTTCTCAGTATGATGTGTTTCTCTGCTGTTCACAGCACACTATCCTGTAAGGCATCATAGATACAGCCAATTGCTTTAGGTGTCAATGGTATTTGCTTGATAAATGTATCCAGTAACTGTTGCTGACAGGTAATGAAATGATGCCAATTCACTCCCATTATTAATTGTGCGATTATTTGCAATATATTTCATATACCAGCAGCAGTGACTTCAGTCATTATAGTTGAGGCCTACTAGAGGGGAACACTCCTTGATTAAAACTTGTCTTATCAACAAAAAGAAATCTGATAGGAATCCGATGAGTGTTTTATTCAAAAATAGCATCATTGCTGGCATGCGCAATGCCGTGGCTGCAGCAGTCTACAAAGCACCCAGGACGACGTCAATAACAAGCGCAGGTTATCTAATGATCAGGCTTCTTTTTAAGATGGTTGAGGAAACCTCAGGAGAGGTAATGAGGAAACACAATTTGAGCAAGAGCGCACCTGAATGCCTGTCTTACAGATGGCATCCAGATCTCAGTGACATTTCATCCTTTGTTAGTTTCCATTGTTCTATCGTTACCCTCCGCCTCCCGTTTACTGTTACCGCACTTTACCAATTCTGTTATTCCCCGGAGCAAGATTTCTCACATTAATAGTGAAATCAGATATTACTAGTGCGTCTTAGAGCATTTATCTGTCTGAGGAAGGAACCATGCGCTTTGATTTACAGCTCCAGTACTCAAATATATTCTTTCCGTTGTAAAACCCCTCAGTTGAAATATTCAAAATGTATGAGACACTCGAGAGTGCAACATAATACACCTGCAAGGAACTACAAGTAGAAATAGAGAACAGAAACAACACTGAACGCCTAATGACATTTCTGTTTGCAGGTCAAGTCAACAAACAGGTCCAGACCCTGTGCATGTACAATATGTTTCACACGCTGTCATATTGCTGTCAGACAGGCTCAATTTTATTATGACTACTCTAAAACTGTTTCAGCTTAACTGAAACACATTTTTGTACGGTAACATCTGTTCAGTCGATGTAGTAGTTTAATATTTGGGTGAAACTGACATACACACTTGATGGGCTTGGCCCCTCTCAGGTCTTTTGTGTCTGTGTTGAATAACTTTCAACCAGCCGGACTGTTAAATCTTAGAGAGAATTCCAGGTGTAATATGATTGTCTTTTCCATTAGTGTGAACTTGAGATGAAATGCCTGCTTTCCTAGGAATGGTGTGGTCTGATGTGAAGCGTCTGTGGTATGAGGGCTTGGAGGATTTTCTGGAAGAGTCCAGGAATCAGCTGAGCTTTGTCATGAACTCCCTCTACCTCGCTACCTTTGCCCTCAAGATAGTGGCGCACAGCAAGGTAGGCATACTGGTAGAGGAGATGCATTGTGGTTGTAAAAAAGAATAGGGTATTGCCAAGGACCTCGCGATACAAGACGTACCACGATACATGTGCCACGATACATATCACGATACATGTGCCGCGGTATGATACGTATCACAATACATTGAGATGGGATACATATTGAAATACTAACGTCATTTACTGACATAAATAGAATAGAGCTGAAAATACAACTTGCTGGTGTACCACCTGAGTGAAAATATATCTCAAAACTATGAATTAAACATTACCATTTTATAATCGTATTTGCATTGCACACTGTCACTGAACACACTGAACTGAAAGGTAGATGCCAAATTATTTAAAAATAAATAGCATATTAAGTATTCTTATTTCAGTATATCACTGAATACTGCTATACGGGTAGTCTCACAGAGCCAGCCTTTACTACGTAAAATCGGGGACACAGCGCTGTTTACAGTAACTGTCAAAATCCACCTACTTAACAGGAGAGGCATTTTGATTGACATGCACGGCAACCAATTATATAACTCAATGACAAAGTCAAGAAAACTTTAAACGTATGCTGAGGAATCTGTTGGGAAACTTAATGACACTGCAAACAGCTGACAGGTCTTTTAAATCTGTTTGACTAGTAGTAGCAGTAGTAGTTGTTGTAGTTAAAAAAACAAAAACATTTCTAATCACCAAAGATACCCAAGGACACAGATCAGTCTTCAGTCTGTTTTAAAAAAAAAAAAAAGATCTGTGTGAGTTTCAGCAGGGAGAGCGTTCCACGGTTTAGGGGCAGCGACACTGAAAGCCCGGTCCCCCATAGTGCAGAGACTTGATTTAAGGACAATGAGCAGACATGAGGTGTGTGAGTGAATGAGGTTGGAAAGGTAAGAGGGTGCAAGGCCATGCAGGGCCTTGTAGGTGAGAAACAGGATCAAATTAATGCAGAATTTGATAGGGAGCCAATGGAGGTGTTGCAGTGTAGGAGTGCTGTGTTCCCTGGGTTTGGTGTTTGTGAGGACTCTTGCAGCTGAGTTCTGAACATGCTGAAGCCTGGCTAAGGCTTTACCTGAAAACCCCGTCAGGACTCCATTGCAGTAGTCCAAACGTGATGTTACAAAAGCATGTATTAGCGTCTCTGCAACTGGGTCTGTGAGGGATGGTCGGAGCCGGGAGATGTTCCAGAGGTGAAAGAAAGCTGACTTGTGATAGACTTTATGTGGGGCTCGAAGGAGAGAGTAGGGTCAAAAATAACTCCAAGGTTACGGACCTCAGAGGATAGGCAGAAGGAGCAGCCGTCAACAGACAAGACAAGGTCACCGACTTTCTTTAAAAAAGCCTTGGGAGCCACCACCATGATGACTTCTGTTTTATTACTGTTGAGTTTGAGCAGATTAGAGGTCATCTAGTTTTTGATGTCTTGAAAACAGCTGATTAGAGATGCAGCAGGGAGGTGTGAGATGAGTTTTGTTTTGATGTAAATCTGTGTAATCTACATAGGAGTGGAAATGAAGACCATGTTGTCGAATGATGTGTCCAAGGGGTAACATGTAGATATTGAGAAGGGGTCCAAGCACAGAACCCTGAGGCATGTCTTGGTTGACGGGGCCTGGCTGGGATTTTGAACCTCCAAATGACACAAACTGCAGAACCACATACACCCAACATTGATTCCATGCGGGCAATAAGGATAGTGTGGCAGTGTCAAAGGCAGCAGAGAGTAGTAGGCTTGAATAAATGGAACAACTGAAATGAATACCATAATTTCCCGACAATCCTGTCACTGTGTCAGTAGCTGCTTACATTTTACTTGCCTACAAGTCAAGAAGTATAGAACTATAGTCAAGAAGGCGAATGTGTGTCCCGCTGCGCCACCCCCTCAAAAGTTAATATATTCTATCTGATTGTATCTCGGAGACCGGCAGCCGAGTTCTCGATTTTTCCACATAAGCACGGAACTGCGCCCGCCTGCCTTTCTGCCTCCCAGCTCCCAACCTGACGCTTTGGCCTCAGTCCGGTTAGAGTATATCGCACTCTAAATATTTTCCATGGGTTTCCATGATAGCCCTCAAACAAAGCTTACTAATATTACTAAAAAGCATACAGTAGGCTACAAAAGTAGGCTATATTTGCACGTTGGTTGTGTGTAGGCTATATTCTCATCAGATATATAGCAAAATATTATTCTGATTAGTCCAGGTATCGGCACTCATATCCAACTGTTTACAGTCTTGCCGGTTTCTGGTCGGTGAGAGTATAGGCTACAATATGTGCGGTATCATGTACATCATTAAAGTAGCCTAAATGCAATGAAAGGTGTCCACGCGGTTATATTGTCTTATATAGCCTAGCTAGCGCATACTGGTATATTGAAGTGGTTGGTGTCCAACTTTCTTTATAAATTGTAATAAAAAAATTAGTTTTAACATTAAAATGCCTCCAACCCGATTACGTAACATTGAATAAAATTTTGTTAATACCCGGGTGCGGTTAATAGACTGTGGTGCGGTTAATAGTCGGGAAATTACAGTAAATAAAGCACAACACTTGCGTCGCACCTGAATTACAGATACAGACTTTGTGAGTGACAATGCTAACAGCCAATGAATATTGACTTATCGGTATCAACATATCGGTCTGTATCACGACATAAGCAGCTGACCGTCTGATACATGCATACATACACAGCCTCTTCCCTCCACTAGCACTACTGTACGGACAGAAGAGGCTGACAACTAAGGGCAACTAGCCTAGCTCTACAGTGACATTTACCAGAGCAGAGGGACATTTTACATTTGTTTAAATCATGAATCGATTATTGAGTTCTATTCTTCAATTTGTATTTCTTCGATTCCATATATGAATCTGTATATTTTCCTTGTACTTAAAGGGCACATTCTATATACTTTACAGCTAATTTCTATAATTCTATACGCTGTTTTTGAGTAGACAATATTGTTTTAGGAAAACACCGCTCCATCTTTCAAGATTAATTTAGTAGCAAATCCTTTCTTATAAAGCCCAAATTTGAGAAATCTGTCCTGTCTGAAATGCGCTGAGCACAACAATAATCCTGCCCTAAAACCATCAGCTACCTTTCCAAAAATAAATATTAGCCACTTTTTTTGTAATTCCACATTCCAGTTCTCCTCTGTGCAGCACATTTATTCTTTCTTACTGACCCCGACATAAGTTGCTTGTTCCTGCAGGTATCGTTAGCTGCTTCTAAAGAGCACAACAGTCTGCCACGCTTTGGGCGGGCATATCCTCATAGAGGCGTTAACCAAACAAACTATGCACAAATCTACGTTGCAACTGGGCTGTTTTCTCAATCGCCTGTTTCTATTTTGCATTACAGACCATGAAGCAAACAGCTCGCTTTGAACGGCTGTGTACTTCTCCGGGTCACCTCGACTTGACTAATTCCAAAAACAAGAAAGAAATACTTGGTTTTCATGGAATGTGCCCTTTAGTTAAACAAAAGATATAGTATACATATATTGATTTTAAGGGGCTGGGAATAAAGTATTGTGGCAAAAAATATTGCAATATATCGCTGTATTAATCTTTTTAGCATAGCTTTAGCTGTAACATAGTTTTAATTAATGTTTTATTGTTTAATTTAATTTCCTGGTTTACTACATCTCAAAAAAACAAAATCCAAGTTTGTTTTTTTTGTGCTTTTGAGGATGTTGTCAGAAAGTGCAATTTATAAGCCAAAACCTCTGCTCTGCTCACTGTCCTACACGTTTTATCTTGTACTGGAATAAAATGTCTCATTTGTATTGGTCTTTCTATGACTGTTGACCTGTGATTAGTTCAAGAATGTGGAAGACACAGAGAGGAAGAACTGGGATGCCTTCCACCCAATCCTGGTAGCTGAGGGGCTGTTTGCCTTCGCCAACGTGCTCAGTTATTTGCGACTGTTCTTCATGTACACAACAAGCTCCATCCTGGGGCCATTACAGGTAGGAGATCCCCTTTTGGGGGGCACACAGCTCTACTAAAACACATGGGGCCCTATTTTTACGATCTAAGCGCATGGTCTACAGCGCACAGAGCAAATTTGATTTAGGGTGTGTCCAAATCCACATTTGCTATTTTAACGGTAGATAAAGTCAGGTCAGTGCGCCGGGCGCATGGTTCCAAAGGGTTGGACTTACTCTCTTCATTATTCATGGGTGTGTTTTGGGATCTAACATCCAATGAACCAATTTGAGTTTCATTTCCCATTCCCTTAAATTTCCCTTTGCATTAAAGGCGGATTGATATTTTAATGGCAAGTTTGTGAATGTAGCGAGATTCCTAAAATATGTTTGTGTAGGTTACACACTGATATTTCACATTGTACTCTAATAATTTTTAATCCTTTGAATATTTGTGTGCTCCTGCTCCTCCCACGCTAGACCACACCTCATATTTACACCAACTGGCACTCATATGGGCGCAAGTGCATTTCCTATTTAGACAACGTGGACGCTGGACGGTAAAATTATACCTGCGTCGGTCTGAATCTACCAAAGACACTTGCGTTCCCGCCTTGCGCCGGTTGTATTATAGGGCCCAAGGTCTCAATGGTTCTGATCAATTAACAAAAAGTTGTAATCAATCACTGATGGATCTCACAAGCCTATAAGAAAGTAAAGAAAATACTGTAGTGTTTTTTATGAACTGCTCCCTTTTGTATTGTTTACCCTCTATTCTTATTCTTAACTGCACCAGAACCCCATTCATTCACCTCCATTTGTGCATCAAATGCTGGAGGACACACACACACCAAACCTCACATCACTGATAAATCTCATCTAAGCTACAGTATATTAACATTAGCGTAACTGCTGCAATATGTGGAGGTACTCGATCAGTATGCTTTGATGCCGTGCACGTTATCATGCACATAATCATCTGGACGCTTACAAAGATGAATGGCTCAGTAATTTTCATCACCATATTGTTATCACCGTTCTATCATCAAAATTAATGGTAGCTGTTTCGGGATTTGATCATCCCTTCCTGTTATATAAAGAGAGAGAGAGAGAGAGAGATTCTCACAGGTTTTATGAGGCATGGCATAGATATGTGTTATAACACAAATCTGGTTTGAATATTGCACTTACAATCCTAAGCAAGCATTGTGTAACTTTGATTGAATCAAGAATTTGTACAAAATCCAGCTGAGAGTCAAATCATAAACACTACATTAACCTAATGCCATTTGGTTGCCAGACTTATATTTCGATCCTCCTCTGAGATGCTGTGAATCTTTTTATTAAAGTAAATTACAGGTTGGGGGATTTTATTCCGAGAGATGCCTTCCTTTCATTATCTTGAGTTGCTGTTGGTGGTTAGCTTATTAAACAGCATGGCTAATCTGAGGAATGTCAGTGTATGCTTATTTCCCATTTCTCTCAGCCTCCAAAAACCACTACATTTCTCATTGTAATGTATTCACTCACTCCATCTGTGACATCACTGTCTGTATTGAGCTTGTGTGGCTGGAAAAATTATTTATTTCTTTGGAAATATACTCTGGGATGTATTCCTGGCCTATGATCTAAACCACATGAACTAGGGTAGGGTGCTAGATATTTGGCAACAATGTTTATACCATTGAATCCATGGCCAGAATTGTTATAAATGATTTGGGTCTCATGGGTGGCCCTGAATACTGTATGTATTTTATATACTGTATGTTTTTTTTTTACTTATACTAAAATTCTATACATCTTTACACATAATTATATCTCAACAATGCGCACACAGCTCTTCGACTAACACGTTGCGTCACCCACAAACCATCCTATCATGGAGAATGTAGCTTTAACCTAATGAATCCTATCTGACCCTATCAATTCTGGTCCATTTTAACAGAAGAGTGTTACAACTATCGTACATTCTCTGAGGAGATGGGGTGGTACATGGTAGGGCAGCCTTCTTGTAACATTCCAGGCAGTGAGTAATTTGAGTAAATGCACAGCAATTATTGTTTTTCCTTGCTGATGATTAGCTAGAGCTTACAGGCTAGCTAGCCATCAGACTGACACATTCAGCACAGACAGTGGGTCTGTGATTCAGGCTGCGGCTTGTAATGAATGCCTCTCTGACTATTCCAGCTTTCCTTGTTGGGGGGCTAAACCTCTACTTCCCTCTGAATGACCCCCTACTGAGGTTGGAAAGAGTGACTGTGTTTATCTGTCACACTAGTGTGTACAGAATGAGGTCACATGTAACCTCGTTGACACAGAGTTAATGCATTCCATTGTATTGGGTGAGCTACTAACTGTCTGTTAGCCACGCCCCCGGGCACAGGTCAGCCCTTTACAAAGAGGAAGAATACACCGGGGGAAGAAGATGGGTCATGCTAATGTACTGTAGGCTCTGTGCCCCCTTCCCCCACCACCCAAACAAGCTGTCTGGATGCTTGGACAAATAACCTTACCCTTCCTTCAACCTTGTTCTGAACTGTTCTGAACTGTGTGTGTGTACAAGAATACCTCAATTTATTTGCACGTTGGTTGTGTGTGTTTGTTTTTATGTACTCATATTTATAAAACCTTTGTATGCACTTCAAAACATAGTATCACAGTATTTCCTTACTATGCGCTTGGGAAATCTGCATGCTAGCATACATAATATGTAATCATCTAATGTATTTTTTTGTCATTACAGAAAGGTACATATATATCTACCGTGTGAGCGCTCTGGCCATGTCTAGTGTGCATATATAGCTCTCAGTAAACAGATAAGCCACCACTATAAATAGATAGTGGGCCGGCTCTTTCCTTGAGAACACACTCTGTTTCCAGTTGTCTTCCTTGTTTATCTGCTCTGCCCAAAAACGCTATTTTTTTTCCACTCGACATCCTGGGAGGTGGGAGGGGGATTTATTTTCTTCTCGTAGAAACAATCATACTAACTCAAATGTGATCTGCCATGTAACACATGTTTGAGGACTGACTTCACTGAGCAGCAGTAAGGACACAACCTCTGATTTAAATATCTTCTTCTTGGCTTTTTCCCCTCCATTTAAAAGCACACTTATTGTTTGAATATTTGCAGTGGAATGATTAAGTTAAACGTATGGCCCAAGAGAAACATACATCAAAGGTACACTGAGCTACGGGTAATTTGGTGGTGACAGAATGCCTACATTTAAAACCCCTGTTTTGTTATCGTCCCTAGATCTCTATGGGTCAGATGTTGCAGGAGTTTGGAAAGTTTTTGGGCCTCTTCTTGCTGGTCTTGTTCTCCTTTACTATCGGGCTGACCCAGCTCTACGGAAAGGACCAGAAAGACCCAGACAAGAATCCTCCCAAGGACTGCGAAGGCATCTTCTGCCAACAGCAGAGCAATGACGCATTTCACACGTATGGGTCAATTCTGTCATTTGTACATGACTGTAACGACATATGCTTAGTATTGTTTGTACTCACAGTACAGTACGTACAGTATATAGTATAATTCTGTGTTATATGAGCGCTACTTGATTGTGTTATAGCACCCCATATACACTGTTCATGTTTGAAACATAGCTCGTAACATACCCGCACCATATATTAACCGCAGGTCAGTATTTTATAGGTTTTAGAAATAAATTTGTCTATTAACCGCACCCTATATTATACCTGATATTCATGGCCAGGATATCGAGGCATAGTCATGGTGGGGAGGGGTTGCGGTTCGGTAGCCTGGGGATCTCATCGCTGCTTTTTGCAGATGATATGGTCCTAATGGCATCATTGGTCCATGACCTTCAGCACTCACTGGATCGGTATGCAGCCGAGTGTGAAGCGGCTGGGATAAGGATTAGCACCACTAAATCTGAGGCCATGGTTCTCAGATGGAAACCGAGTGCCTACTCCAGGTAGGGAATGTCCTTACCCCAAGTGAAGGAGTTTAAGTACCTAGGGGTCTTGTTCGCGAATGAGGGGACTATGGAGGGGGATATTGGCTGGAGAATTGGAGCAGCGGGAGCGGTATTGCAATCGCTTTATCGCACGTGGTGATGAAAAGAGCTGAGCAGGAAGGCAAAGCTCTCTATTTACAGTACCCTCATTTGTTCCTACCCACCATGACCAAAAGAACAAGATCACGGGTACAAGTGGCCGAAATGGGTTTTCTCAGGAGGGTGGCTGGCTTCTCCCTTAGAGATAGGGTGAGAAGCTCAGCTATCCGTGGGAAACTGAGTAGAGCCGCTACTCCTTCGTGTCGAAAGGAGCCAGTTCAGGTGGTACAGGCATCTGGTGAGGATGCCCCCATGGCGTCTTCCTTGGGAGGTGTTCCAGGTACGTCCAGCTGGGAGGAGGCCTCGGGAAGGACCCACGACTAGGTGGAGGGATTATATCTCCACACTGGCCTGGAAATGCCTCGGGATCCCCCAGTCAGAGCTTTCTAATGTGGCTCGGGAAAGGGAGATTTGGGGTTTCCTGCTGGAGCTGCTGCCCCCGCGACCCGACTCTGGATAAGATGATGAAGATGGATGGTTCAGTTTACGACCGCCCCGAGACCGTAGCGATACCAACTAGTAAACAGTAGGCTACCGGCAGGTAAAAAGCAACGGTGCAGTCTTCAGAGAAGTAGGCTGCATAATCTCGCCAGATCACCATTAAGATTAAAGCGAATAATGTGTGGCGGGTTCAAAGATGTTATATTCTCTCTGAACCGTTTTTCCGTGCGTCTCTCAAATTGACCGGGCTGCTTACTTCCGAGTGCCAATTTCTCTCCAGCAATCACTTTTTTTCATGACACTGGCAATATGGAATATTGCTTCATTATCACATCACAAGCATATTCCAGAACCAGCGACACAAAACCTCATTCCTGCACAAATGAATGTGGACCCAAGAGGGCACCGAGACGTGTTGTGGACTTATCAACGCTCAACATGCACTGCACGGTCACTACTCCAGCCAACTCTTTTCCAATGAAAGTAGCTAGAACTAGCCCAAAAGTCGCTAAAATTTGCCAGATGATGTCATGCGCTCATTTGCATATTAATGGCGTATCGCGTATTAATTTGAATCCTCCTGCCGGCCCCACCACACACACAAGCGCACAAGTTACTGACTGTCTTAACATGGCACTGCCGGACTGTGACTACCCTAAGCAGCATATAAGAATACATTACAAAATTCTATATTTCTCGCTAAATTTGTCGCCAGTTGCTTTTTAGAAAGAAAGTCGCTAAGAGGGTCTGAAAAGTCTCTAAACCTAACCGAAAAAGTCGATAAGTTGGCAACACTGCACTACTCAGCAGCATTTTACACAAAATTAAATATAATCACATGGATAGCTTTCTTTGGATTTAATTTAAGGTTGTACATGTTACTGCACAGGCTATAGCCTATATACTCTCACCAATCCAAAGCTGGTGTTGTGCCCTCGATTGGGTCCCCACCATGGATTGGGTCCCCTTGATAAGATTGCGCATATTACGCTTCACTTTCAGAATATTTTGTCGATTTTCTTTTAGATTTAAATAGTTTTGATCAAGGATGGATTTAACAACATCGTGTTTGACAATTAACTATATTAATATGTTTATTTAGCTTATTATAGTTAGTTAGTTAAACGCTGTAGCATAACATACACACAGAAATAAAGAAATTCTTCAGTATTTTACTGCTAACATATGGTACAGATAGATAGATAGATATAGATATATATATATATATATATATCTAATTCAAGCAAGGTTAGCTGGCTAGGCATGTCTTCTCCATTAGCAACTCCATTGAGTTTACTACGCCAGTTGTTAGCTTATATAAAATACCGAACTCGTAATTTTAATGGTTGAAATACTAATAGGCTAGCAGCTGGTTATAACTACAGTAATTATATAGAGAATGTTTACACTAAGAACTGCAGATATTTATTCTCGTAGCATGTTATCTTCAAGGTGACCCAATCCATGTCGGGCCCAATCAAGGGCCCCGGCAAGACTGTAAATGGTTGGACATGACCTGGACTAATCAGAAACACTAATCTTTTTTCTATGTCTGCTTACTGGAATGTAGCCTACAAAAAGTATGGATAGCTTTTTGTTAACAGTGGTAAGTAGTCTACTGTATGCTTTGTAGCACGGCCGCCCGTCTCCGAGATACAAATATTTCTGGCGGCGCGGCGGATTGTGATAAAATTATAAATGATTAAAGTCATGTTTCACAAGCTTACTGTAGCCTACCAGACCATACCAGATAGAGAATGCGTGAAATAGGCTGACATGTTTATTGGACATAGCCTAAAGTTATTTTTAAAACGATGTAAGAATATGCACAAATGACATGCATATCATATTCACCACATATGTTGTCTTAATTCATAAATAAAGTAGGCTAGGTTTATTTAGAGACTGTTAATACTTTTGGTTCATATACATGGTTTGTTTACTGTTTGTGTATTATAAAGCATCCACCAAGTACAAACAGACCTGCATGATTGACAACACGATGATTCTAACATCTCACCTGAGAGTGGGGCAACTGACACCTTTAGCAACTGACATGCCAGATTAATTGTTACTCACAACTCCATCTGGGGAGCCGTCCATTGAGACTGTTTGTGAAGGACAGGTACTTAAAAAAAGTTTGCTGTCAGCACATTTAAACCACGTCTGTATTGTAACGGTTGCACGGAGGTGAAGACCCAAATAGACACATAGTTTGAGAACACGATATAATTATATATTAATTTTTAAAAAAGGCACGCACACAGGTAGCAACGCACATTAACAGTTACATTTACAATGGCCGACAAAGACCAAATGACACACAAGGGTTTATATACACAGGAAGACAAGACAGACCATTGGACAACATCAACGAGGAACAGGTGCAGCACATCAGACATGATTAATCAGACACAGGTGGAATTAACTAGGCTGGATACACAGGGCAGGGAGTGACAGGGGAAAACAGGCCTAAAAGACAAGGTAAACATGAAGTGACGAGTCTAGCCCAGTACGGGACATTACACGTATAGCTATCAACACAATGCTGATTGGTAAATTCAGCTGCTACTCTGACACATTCTGATTGATTTCTAGGCTTTCCAGACTGATTTCTCACAGCCAAATTAAACAGAAGCCCGGGAGATCAGGATGGTCTCGCGAGGCTATATCTTTGTAGAGGTCAGCAAAGATCCAGCATATAGTACAGTATCTGCCCAACTAACAATGAACTAATACTTACTGTACATACAGTATAATTACATATAAATACATGTCTAACTTGAAACAATACCTTTTTGAAATGTAGAACATGTATCTACATAGACGGCTTTGTAATCTTTCCTTGAACACGGATGCCTTGCAGTCACTATCTTCTTACTGTTGATCATGTTGAATCACGTCTCTGTCCTCTATTTGTTGCAGGTTCATGGGCACATGCTATGCTCTTTTCTGGTACATCTTCTCGCTGGCACATGTGGCACTGTTTGTCACCCGCATCAGCTACACAGATGAGTTGCGGTCATTTGTGGGTGCCCTGATCGTAGGAACCTATAACATTGTGGTCGTCATCGTTCTGACCAAACTGTTAGTAGCCATGCTCCATAAAAGCTTCAGACAAATCGCAGTAAGTGTAATCAATGTGTGTTGTATTTGTGGTTTACTGCAAATATATGATTTAGGACATGCAGAATATGCTGTGATATTGTTATTGAAAGTTGCAAGTGTTTTCTTAGCTTGTATTTTTGATTTTTAACAAAAGGATTTACAGATGCTAAAGAAGTCCAAATCCAAAACATATGTCCCCCATAAGGAGACTGTACTTGAATTCTGAGGACATTCCATTCACATATTTACCCATATTTCCTTGTTGCAGAATCATGAGGACAAGGAGTGGAAGTTTGCCCGTGCCAAGCTGTGGCTCAGCTATTTCGATGACAAGTGCACCCTGCCCCCACCTTTTAACATCCTCCCCTCCCCGAAGACTGTTTGCTACCTGCTGACCAGCATGAGCAAATGGATCTGCTCACACACCTCCACGGGCAGGGTAAAGCGCCAGAACAGCCTTAAGGTGAGGTAGAGCGGCGGGAGACACACGTCTTGCTGGGACTTGTTTCTGTTTCTTCCCGCCACACCTCGCAAACTTCTACATCAAGAAATAAACTAGATCCACTAGATGTAACTATAATGCTTGTCAGGGTAGAATGCTGGACACAAAGTGTAATAGGGTGAGGTGGGCAGGACGATGCAGATGGACTGATGGACAAAGAGTTGGGAATAAACAATACATGTGCACAGAGAATATACAATATGATAATAAACAACACAAATCTACACATAACTTACTCTACAATACCTGGGTGAGACAGTGTGCAGATGATTTTTACCTTATACATCACCTTTACAGCATGTAGGCAGCTGCCTCTCCATGAATACATTTGGACCAATGCAGGCATTCATATGGTGGTGAAGTTCACTTAGGCCACCACATAATACAATATGTATTGGGTACATCACATAATGACCAGTTTATTAAATTATCATTTCACCTCTAACATATGTTGTTCATATGTGTGTGTGCGGGCAATACACCCCTTTCCCCAGGAATGGAAGAACCTCAAGCTGAAGCGTGATGAGAACTATCAGAAGATAATGTGCTGCCTGGTGCACCGCTACCTGACCTCCACTCGACAGAAGATGCAGAGCACCGACCAGGCCACTGTGGAGAACCTTAATGACCTGCGCCAGGACCTCTCCAAGTTCCGCAACGAGATGAGGGACCTGCTGGGATTCCGAACCTCCAAGTATGCCATGTTCTATCCTAGAAGCTAAAGACTGTCAGCCTGCACTCTGTCTTTCCCTGCTACCAAGGACAACCTCCTTTATGGGCCACGGTCTGGTTGAGCATGTTTAAGGACTCTCATTGCTCTTTGGGTCACAGGCAACTTTTAAACCTGGATCTTAAATAAGAATATATGCATATTCTGCACCAAAATAGCCAGACTCAGGCCGTCAATGTATTATTCAGCAGATCCACGTTTTGTACAAAAAGAAAAGAAAATATAAAAAGTAATTAATTTTAACAATAACATAAATAAAGATTTATGAAAAGTTTTGCATTTAGTTGCCCCAAATGACAGCTGTGTTGGCAATATAGTTTTATTCACAAATGAAAATGAATATATCTAAGTAGGGGTCAGCAAAGCAGAACAAAGCCAGCTGTAATCCGATCCATGTGAAACATGTCACATTCCAAACACATGGTCTTCTGCTTACTACAACATAACCGTGACACTAGATGGCACTTCAATGTGTTTTAATGCATTTCTTATTCCAGTTGAAGGTACAAAACAAATACATACATAAGAAAAAAATATCTATTTAGACTTTGAGTAAATGTAAACAACAGAATATAAATCAAATTCAGAGATGTTTTCATATGAAAATACAATTTTAATTGAATGTAATCTCTTACAAATCAAAGTTTCTCAAACCAATCTATGTGAACAGAGGTGCTGTGCAAGCTTGAATTTAAAAAAGCCTCATATGCTGCATGTAAAGCCAGCATGACATGTATGTATATAAACTATTGCACATCTCCACAAAAATGTTTCCCATTCCAAATTCAACATGTTACACTTGAAAACACTGAGTGAGTCAAATTACTTCCAGTCAAATCTTCAGACAATGTTCTGTGTTTTGACATGCGTAATTGCGCATCACCCTGCTTTTTTACACTATACATACATTTCAGCTCCAAGTTATAAGAATGACATCCTGTCACAGCATCCATGTGTCTTAAATGAATATAACCACTAATAGTGAATAGGCTGGGCAACATTGGACGGAGACTGATATAAGAGATCATTTTACTGCCATCTGTTAATTAATTGTGAATTCGGAAAACATGCAATCCCAAGTACATTTAATTTGCCTATTTGTATTTATATTAATCAATTTTAGAAAATAACTAAATAGGTCTTTGTCTTGTTGAGTGGGGGAATTCTCACTCTTTCTGCATAAAACCTGCAGAACTATGAAGAAAGATAATTGATCCACACTTAAAATAGGAGTCGTCAACTCTGATGTTTTTTGTTGTGTAGTAGTATGAACTGTTTGTTCATGTATTTTTACGTGAGACATCATCAAAGGAATAACTCAACTATCTGCTGAACTAGCTATCTATTCCCATGCACTGACAACGCCAGTGGAGGAATTTAGGACTGTTGAAGCCTCTGAACTTCAGCAGCGCCGGTTTTTCAGCACACTGAGGCTTTTCTGGTTCTTGGTTTTGTACGCCATAACAAAGTGCTCAGGGGCGATTTTTCCTCGGCCATCCTCATCCACCTGGCCCATGAAGATGTAGTTTAAGCCTGGTGAAGTCATACACAAAGAGCCTGAATGCAGTGGCGGGTCGGCAGAGACATTCAGGAAGGCCACATATCAGCATCTCCATCTAGACAGCACTTCTGTATTCTCTATGTTTTTACTGTATGAACATGTTCTAATGACTCAAGACAGTGGGTTTTGCCACTCACCTCCGTGATTTGAACAAAGACGCATCTGCTGAGCTTGGCTGCATAGCAATAGAAGCAAACTCAGAGCCATCAGCCATAGGCCACTAAATACTTGTTGCTTTTATAGTTAAAAAAGTAGCCTGTTCATATTCTTGCTTTTTCAATAGGACTAACCTAAATCTACAGTATACTGTATATTAAGCTGATCTAATTCAATATTAATTGTTTCTGCAACCTTTGCCTTACGCTACCAAATCTAAATAGGAGGTTTTATGCTTTATAATAACCAAGAAATGCCAGTAAATGGACACAAAATTAAGAAATGGAAATAGTTTGGTCTCTGCTCCTATTCAAATGTTTAGCATATTTTGACACTTTTTGTGCGAGGTCCTCATTGGCTACTGATTTTGAACCAAAGCAGGTCTCATAAGAATTGACATGTTCCAAATTGATATATCATATTGTGAGGACATTCAAATGACCACACCATTTGACAGGCAGCAATATGCTATAGTTAGCAGCAAGTTACTAAAGTGAATCTATATGGCTTTCTGCCACTAAATGTCAGACTAATAACAGCAGCGTCTCAGACCAAATCATATGCTTCATGGGCCATCCACACATGAACTAACACAGCCCAGCTATGTAAATAAAGAACAGAGGAGCTGATATTCAACACACAGTGTAATGTCATTCTCTGCTCAGGACAATATTACCCCACTATATATTTAAATGTAAATAGTTGCAGCTATATTAATGTATAAAAGCACTGTTACACAGGTTTGTACCTAGGCTGTCCATAAAGTGCTGCTTTGAGAAGAAATGTATCATTTGTGTACTTACCTCGTCTAACAAACGGACACTTTTTGCACAGTATGATGATTTTAGTGCTCATGGTCTTGCCCGCCTGCTGGATGCCCAAGTTGCCTTCTTTGTAGACACTGATAATGGAGACAGTGGCATACATACTGCCACCTCGCATTACTGCAGTAATGACTGTTCCAGTTATTACTGTCAGACACACAAACACACATGTATTGTGGTCATATACACATAATTTTAAATATTCCTTCAATGCTTTATTTTACTTTGATAGGGTGTGATTGATGACTTACCGTTTCCCCATTAAATAGCCTACGTGTAATGGAGTACAGTACATGACTGTGCCACTGTACAACACCTATTTATTCCATGCCCTATGTAAACGGCAAGCAATGCTCTGCTTACCGTTCACATCCTTATGCAAATCAATGTCAACTTTTACATCTTCTAAACAAAAACATCACAGTTCAGGAGTCTAGTCAAGGTCGAGGCCAAGGCTGAATCAACACCACCATTTAAATTTCTTAAGCTACAGTTAAAGGTTGTGAATGTGTTTACTCTTGAGTTAAATACTGTATGTCCTATACACTCTTTCATCTCCTGAATATCAACGCCGCTTTTCAGATGTGCAGAGACAAATAAGAGGCCAAACAGCAATAACCTTGTCAGGTATGTAAAACATGTTGGCTTAGCTAACATTGGGATCATTGTTTTACCTTGTCACATACAAGTTTCAGTTTGTAGATGTCTTACAGTGAGCAGAGTTCAGTCATAGCACTATCTTGGGACTTCCTTACCAAAGTTGCTGGAGCAGTAATTGCTCTCCAGACTTCCCTGTCTCTTACATTTCTGTTGGCACAGTGCTATGGAGTACTTCAGAGCTGTGGATAGAGAAAGAACATTCAATCACTATAATTTTGCTAGTGATGCAAGCAAATATGGTTGCTGGCTGTGCTATTGTTGTTCATTTCAAAGAGGCATTAAGCCAGGGTTATTTTCTGTTTCAAAATCGATGTTAGCTTAAGGTACAGTATGCTTATGAGTCTAATTGAGGGTCCAATGAGGGGCTCTCGCCGAAAGATTAGTATAAGTATAGTATAGTATAAATATAGTATAGTATGCTTTAGTGTGAGAGATCATACAGAACCAATTACAAAAACTCTTTCATCCATTAAAGAATAATATTTAGTCAGTTAACAAATAAAGGAAATATTGTAAGCCAACCGGAATGCGTTGTGACAAAATGACTGCCTGACTAAAGGAAAAAGCAACGGTTAAAGGGATTTTGAGATTGGCAATAAAAACAGTCTGTAAATTTGTATGCATTCAACTGCATGTTATATATTTCTACATCCATCAGCATTTGACATAGCTTGTATTTGTACGGTGAGTCCAATAATAGTATAAGCTGAAATGTAGTAATAATAATAAAACGTGTACTTGTATAGAGCTTTACTGAATACTAAGATTCTTTAAAGAGTTAACATACAGAGAAAACATTTTTACTGTGTATACATTATAATATATGGTAGTTTAATTTTTATCTAATGTTAGTACAATTAGTCTTTTCCCAGTATTAGGTTAATTATTACGAGAAAATGCGTGCACACACACAAATTCAAGATTAATTCAGAAAAATTAGTTTAATGAGTGACCAGCATGCATATAGAGAAGGGCATTCTGCAAGCACAGCATGAGCGCATATGACTGATGTTTGGCTTATTAAGAGCATGGATAAAAGCAGGCTGGTGGGCGTAGTGATGTTGGATTTCGGTGCTGCTTTTGATGTTATCGATCACTGTATGTTTTTGGCAAAACTAACATGCTATGGTTTTAATTGCACTGCTTTGTCCTGGATGGGGAGCTACCTGTCCAGGAGAAGGCAGAGAGTTTGTAGAAATGGCATCTTAACTGATAGCAAGAAACTACAGTGTAGAGTTCCTCAGGGAAGTTGCTTAGGACCTCTTTTATTTTCCATATTTACAAATGACCTACCATCTATATTACATGAAGCAAGAATGGTTATGTATGCAGACGATTCAACTATGAATGGTCAGAATTAACATCTACAGAACTAACACACGTGCTGAGCATGGAATTAAGAAATGTGGACAAATGGGCCAAAAGCAATAAACTGGTGCTTAATATTTCTAAAACTAAATGTATGGTGTTAGGTTCGGGACATATGTTGGTCAGTAATCCCCAATTAAAAGTATCACTTGGTGGGAAGCCAGTAGAACAGGTAAAAAAAAACAACTAAACTGCTCGGCATTACATTGAATGATAGTATTTCTGTAACCAGGAAATGTCCAAGATATGTTAAACCAAACACTCCGAATCAAGTAATCCAGGGTCTAGTTTTGTCACACCTTGAGTACTGTTTGGTCAGCAGCAACAAAAAAGGATTTGAAAAAACTTAAAATAGCCTGAAAATAAAGCTGCCAGGCTGGCTCTACATTGTTCAATACACACAAATGTAACTGAAACATTCTATCGTGGCTTCCTGTAGTAAACAGACTGATATATAGTATTATTATTTTTCTACATTAAAAGATATATAAAGGTATATTTATGTTTTTACATAATGTGTTTTGTGTAAATTTGTCATGGATGTTTTTTTAAGTGTTGGACCCCAGGAAGAATAGCTATCGTTACGACGTTAGCTAATGGGGATCCTAATAAACAAACAAAATCTCACTAATTGGCATTTAGCTAGCCTGGTACCCAAACATCACTTTGTGACTAGGATCTGGGTGTGCTCCAATGGGAATTGTTTTCAGTTGGTGTATCCTAATAAGCGTAGATCTTCTCTTCATTTTGAAACTATTGGCTGTTTGTATTTCTTTATCTAGCTCTACTATGCCATACATTTAGAAACAAACGCTTGACTTCAACATCACCGCACTTTCCCATCCACACTTGTCTCTGATTGGTCTGCCCTTTCAGAGTAGCTGACTGAACCTCCATGCGATCAGGGTTTCCAGGCTATATTCTCAGTGGAAACTGGTCTGAGAGCAAAAGTTGGGCAGAGCCAGGCTAACATGAACCAGGGTTTCTTGTATGTTTATTTAAACTGTACATTAAGAAATAAAGAAAGCAAAGCAGAGATTTGAATGGATAACAGTTGCTACCTACGTATAGGTCTGGTGGCCAGTGGCTGTGTGGTGGTAATGATAGGTGGTATTGTAGTGATGGGGAACTTCTTGGGTCGGAATTTGTAATGTCCAATGAAGCCATCTGCTGTGAGGCTAAGATCTGATAGGAACTGGATAAAGAGCTGATTTCCCTCTGAGAACACTGGGCTGCATAAAAGAAAAATAGTGGCACGGATAAGGTTAGATTCAATTATGGATTATCTGGATTTAACCTGGCACCAGTTACCATTCTGTTTAGTGTTAAGGTAAACTAAGTGGCATTAGGGTGTAGACTTGAGCAGGAATGAGCAGAAATGTGTGTTGTTTCTTAATTTCTTAATTCCCACTGTTATAGAGATATGTTTTATGAAAACATGTATTTTCTAAAAGCTATTAAAAGTTAGACTGGTGTAGCTATGCTCCATTAACCATTGTTGTAAAGGTAAAGATACAGGTATGTGAAAGGGTTCAATCAATGTATCACAATCACGTTAAACAGATGCATGAATTGCCACCTTTTCCCACCCTACAAATCACAATAACATCTACTGCAGACAGGTGCTTTTGATGGGTTACATCAAATGTGGAGTGCTGGTTGTAGTCAGAATGTTTTGCGTATTCTTGCTCAATTCTTTACAGTTGCATTACTTCAAACAGTATAGTATATGACATACGCTGGGGGGCTGTCTCCGCAATATTTCCCAATCCTCTTGGCATCGTTCATTTCGGCCCCATTGAAAATTGAAACGTGATCGTAACGGCAGTAGTTATCTCTTTCCACGTCAAACTTCTCAAATTTCACCTCTATGATCTGCAAAGACACAAAACATCCACTGTCACAGGCATATTCAAGTCCTCATTTGTATGTTTTGCATTTACTGTTGATTACACTGAAATGGAACTCAATTATTTCCCTTAAAATGTATGTATTCTAAATATTTCCTTTTCAAACTAGTAACTTAAGTTATTTAGTAGTAAGTAACCATGTATTTTTTTTAAAATTAACTCTCCTGATTCTTTGGTGCTACTATGTGCCAGGAGCATGTGACCCCTGCTGGATAGTCCTTTTCAGGCCAGTTTGGGGTCTTAAAAGACCCTAAGGGTTTATCCAGACGTCCTCCACAGTACTGCTCTCCTGCAAGGTAAATATACAGTTTGTCATAAAGATACAGATTAACAATTCAACATCATAACAGTAATTCATTATTTATTAATTCCATGAATTCAGTATAAGAATAAGACAAGCTGTAAACAAAAACTAAATATATTTTATAAACTGGTGCTTTAAGTATACGATCCAGGTGTCTGATGTCCAAGGAAGGTGTGTGTGTGTACGTGCGCTCATTAGAGCATCGTTTAATCAACCACTACTACACCAACTTTAATTAGAGATCTCATTGCATTCGTTGATTATAACCCAAAGAATATGCATGGTCTGAGAAAGCAGTTACATTACCATGTGCTGCAAAGCACATTGAAATGGTGACCATAAATTGCTGAAACCTCCTTAGAAACTCAACCTTAATTTCTAGCATAAGCACATTTCTAAAATATCCCATGTACAACAAAACACCAAATCAGACAGCAGGAGTTATCTAATGTGTGAAAACAACTACAACTACTGGTTAATACATATTCTCTATTACAGCTATTTAGTTCCGAGAGCATAGCTCCACAGAAAACAACTTTTTAAAATTCCACAAAAACAAGTAAGACACAGTAAGTACGACCTGTTGGCCAATCTATTCAGCTACAGTGCTTAAAAAAAAATCTGTGAGAAATTCCACGTCATGCTGTGAGAAGCATTGAAATGTTATTTATTTTGGCCAGATTTGAAGATAAATCAACAGTCTCATCTCTGGCACCTAGGTAGAATTGAAATGTTTCTGGTCAAGTATAGTAGTACAAGCCAATACAAACAATGTATAAAGGGCTATAATGCATCTAATTGTTTACATACAGTAAGACATTGTCTGTTATTTGTGAGAACCAGAACACACATACATCATGCATTTATTTTCTTCTAACAGCTTGACAGTATTATACAATAGGTACTCCTCTCTGAACCAACAACTGGCTAACACTATGAGACCACATCTAGTAGTGTTCAGGCCCTGTCATTTGCCTGTGTTTAACCATAGACTGGACATGAGTCAATCAAAAGTGATTAGAACTTTGCAATATAATCTTTCTCAATCTGGCCATGATTAATAACCTAGGTCATATTAATGACCAGTTTAATTTACCAGTTCTATAATGTGTTCACTAAAGACTAATCTTTGTGTTGAACAGATTTTTTCAAAATCCTTTTATGGAGTCATGATACCACTTGGATATGGCACAGCCAAGTGGTACACAGAGATATCATACCAATATACGAGTAGGCATGCCACCCATGTTGATAAACTAGATGCCTACCTCTCTCATGTGGGTGTGCAGCCAAATAGACTGCCAGGAATCCACTTCCAGCAGTGTTCGCATCGGATATCATCTGCAGGAGCATCTTGTTGCCCGTGGAAACTAAAGACCCTGGCCTAAACGTCCCACAAAAGCGACCAAGTCTCTGTCCATTGACTTGGCCATTGTAAACATCCACATAGTCGTAGCGGCAGAAGTTGTCACTCTCCAAGTCTATATAGCGAAATGACAGGACCACTACTTTACCCTCAGGGACCTAGTGGAACAATTTACAAAAGGACATTGGGGCCAAATATTGAATATTATGAACCAATAGAACCATAAATTAGTGCAGACTACAGAATCATTAACAACAAAACCTGTTTGTATAGAGTAGACTGTAGCCTAGTTTTTGTTAATGTGCTGCAGGCTTTTACCACATAGGCTACTGTTTTGAAAAACAATTCAAAGGAGCCCAGTACAAACTAAAGCCAATGGTGACTGTGGCTACTGTCGAGTGTACCAGTACTATACTAGTAAAACCTAAAAGCAGTTTGGACATGATTATTATGCAATTATAATCATGTGTTCTGCTGTGTGGCCTGTGTAACTTGCATTGTATGTATGTATGTATGTATGT
>JAODLL010000013.1:2552718-2579852 GCA_026546735.1 Forbesichthys agassizii
AGGTGTGTCATAATGCAGGTACCTGGACAGCACTATACATCAAGGTGTGTCATAATGCAGGTACCTGGACAGCACTATACATCAAGGTGTGTCATAATGCAGGTACCTGGACAGCACTAAGTGAGTGACCATGTTGATTTGTTCAACAGAGGGCTACCAAGGGGAATAGGTCACCTGGGGGCATGTTGCAGGGGGGCGGGTCCCCTCAGACTGAAAGTGTCCCCACTGGAGGAGTGTCGAGAGAGGGCGTTCCCGCACACCAACGATGGCTCCGCCTCCTTGATCTCCATCGCACGCTTGTAGAGCTCCGCTGCCTTCTCGAAGTCACCTTGCTCATAGCTGCACGGGAAAGACGAGGCATGCATCCATGGAAACATATGCTTTGTTTAAAGGCAGGGTCAGTCATTCTCAAGAACACCTGCTAACTTCCATCTCAAATCAAATCCGAATCCCTTCGTTGCTCCACACATCGAAACGCATTGTGAAGCAAAGCGTAGCAATACGGCTGTGTTGATGTGAGCAGTGTTCGCCACTTTGTTTATGTTGCTATCTACAGAGCCAGGGCTGTGTGGAAAGATCAGATTATTTTTCCAACACGCACGGAACGGTAAACTAGCAAAATGCAGAGGAGATATTTGGTGAATTTGACAAAAATGTGTATTAGCTTGCAATAGCTGACTATACATTTTAAAGTAATCAAAGCAATACAAATAGATGAGTAGATAAAACAAACATAGGCTACATTACACGACATGAGCAGAAATACAAGAGGCGACTGGACTCACTTGAGTACAGCCAGGTTTTTGAGGGTTTCTCCAACCCGTGGATGTGAGCGGCCCAGGCTGTCCTCATACACTTTCAGAGCCCGCTGGTATAAAGGTAAGGCCTCACCATGCTTCTTCTACAAAACAGTAGTAGTAGATTCTGTAGTCATGGCTACAGCCTCATCGACTACTCACATTCTCATGATACAGTAGTCATTGTATTAACCAACGTTTACTACGAATCATTGCATTTGATCATGAAGCACCTTTAAAGAATAACTGTACCCCGAGTTGCGTTTTTTTGAGCTGTAGACTAAATAATAGGACTGAGCTATGATGAGATGATGACGCTTTAAGTCACATGACTTCAAAGTCCTAGTGAAGAAACCACAGGGTGCATTAGTGCTACTTTTCATTTGTATGTCAATGTAACAGTGTTTAGTGTGGTGAACCACCATTAATAACACGTTTTAGCACGCCACGTTAAAATGTGTAATGTATAAAAATGTTTCTTTGACCGTTAAGTGCCCATATCGGTAAATTTAGAACAATCGTGATTCGTTACTGTAGCTATAGAAACACTTAGAGACAGTCTAAAACAACATCCGTCTTTTTAAAAGCCCAGAATTCCATCTGGCTGTTGTTAAACGTTAGAACATGTGTTTATAGGGCCGGCCAACGCCCACTGAAGGCGTCATCGCGTGTCAAGAGATTCCAGAGTTTTAGAACTAGTACTTTTAAAGCCACTGGTGCTGCTTGACGCACGTCAATGCTAAGGTTTAGAATGCAGTTCTTTTCCTTGTGCGTCAAGCCATAAACATGCAGACCAGATATTTCAGCTCCTCCTTCAATATGTCTTTATGTTTCAAAGTGATCCCTAAGACAGTAGCTTGACAGTGGGGAGAGAGGGACTGTGTCAAAGTCCTTATAGGACTCTATATAATAAATGGTAAATGGACTGCATTTATATAGCGCTTTTATCCAAAGCGCTTTCCCTTATTTAACTCACATTCACCCATTCACACACACATTCATACACCGATGGAGATGTCAGCCATGCAAAGAGATACTTGACCACCAGGAGCAGTTACAGTAGGGTGAGGTGTCTTGCTGAAGGACACATCACCATATATACATATATATACAGGCCCGGAGTGGGTAATCGGGAGAATCGGGAGAATTCCCGGTGGGCCGCTTGACTTTTGGGCCGCTCAAGGAAATAATTGTTTTGACATTTGTCACGTTAGTCTACCTTCTCTAAAAGTAGGCTACACACGTTCGGCTTTCTGACACCGCAGCCTCTGCATGGGTTGTACCATGTGAGGGAGTTCTCCCCTCCCAAATAGAGTTGGTTGGGTCGATAGCCCGTCTTTTCCAAAATGTTTTCTCAGATAGGCTACCGATAGCTGGACAGGTGTCCAAAAGTGACGCGCGCTCCCGCGGACTGCAGACTGTAACCTGCATCGCGTAGTTACGTCTACGTCTACTCTGCTTTGGTCTGGAATGGATTAAATATTAACGTGCAAATTAATCTATTTTAATGTCTGTGATAATAGCAAACGTGTGTATTTGTGAGACTTATGCTTCAGGTAACCGAATTGTGGTCAAATCCATTTTTTATTATTAGAATGTGCTAGCTATTGTTTACAACGTTTGCTGTATTTTATGTATGCAGATCTAATATCGATGTTTATTTTTATATATATACATATACACACATATATACACACATATATATATACACACACATATATATATATATATATATATATATATATATACACACATATATATACATATATATATATACACACACACATATATACATATATATATACACACACATATATACACATATATATATACACACATATATATATACACACATATATATACATACACATATATACACACACATATATATATATATAGTGTGTGGGGCACTCTCACCAGCTGGCAGTAGATTACAGCCAAGTTGACTAGTGCTGTGGCCACGCTGGGGTGCTTGGGCCCAAAGCTCTTCTCTCTGATTTCCAGTGCCAGCTCGTACAAAGGCACAGCCTTCTCCAGCTTTCCCTGCGTCAACACAAGAGGAACGGTTAAGTGAATATTATCTTATCTAAAGTGAGACTTGCTGCCACTAAATGTCTAAGTGCAAAACATCTCAAGCAAAACAAAAATCTAATGTGCTTCGTGGGCCAGTGCCACACACACGCCCTCCCTCCTTCCCCCTTGAACACATCCCGGCTATGAAAACCAATAACAAAAGAGCTCAGAATAAATCACACACACAGAGGGAGCGTGAAGTCATTCTCTGCTCAGGATGCAATTACCCCACCAGATTTTTACATAGAAAACAGTTGTTTGCTGTTATATTCATGTTTAAAACAGAGGACCCCTTGGCTGATAGAAACACAGCAAATACAACAATAATGTATATGTTGAACGTCCATGTATAACTACTTTGTAATGGTGCACTGTATACAATGCTAAGCCATTAAAAAAATAGACAGATTCACATATTTATATCTGAAATAGGTGAGATTGGAAATAAATAAATGCATATTTTATTTTTGAAAGAAAAAGGTTTGGGATTAAATAATTCGGCAGACCCCTTGCAGTACCTCTAAAGGGGTCACAGATCCCTGGTTAAAAACGTGTTATGTGCAGTGTGCAGCGGGCAACTTTGCAGGCAGCCTCACCCTGCGCTTGTAGAGCATGGCCAGGTGTTTGAGTGTGTAGGCCAGCGAGGGGTGGTCAGGAGACAGGGCCTTCTTACGGATGGCCAGGGCCCTCTCATACAAGTCCTCCGCCACCTCGTACTCCCGACACTCTGTGTGCAGCGCGGCCAGGTTGTTGAGGGACTGGGCACAGTCCGGGTGCTCTGGGCCCAGCACGCGCTGACGCATTTCCAGAGAGCGTGTGAGGAACGCCTTGGCGGCCCTGGAGGGAGATGACACCAGCCGTATCCATTATGAAAGCCTCCCACTGACCCACCCGCTGTTGTCATGCTACATCTAAAAGGTATGGTCAGCTATTGCCAGCTAGTTGTAAGCTAATACACGTAAAATTCACCACATTTCTCCTTGTATTTCGCTAGCTTACCATTCTCTGTGCGTGTTGCAAATACACTTCTGCACAGCCCTGGCTCGGTTAATAGCAACATAAACAAAGTGGCGAACACCGCTCACATCGACAAAGCCGTAGTACTATGCTTCGCAATGAGTTTTAATGTTTTTACTTGAGCTCAAAGTTAGCAAGCGTTCTCAAGAATGTATGAATGCCTTTAAATGTACTCTAGGTTATGTCACACATTAATATATTGTAGCATGTAAATATATAGTGGCGTAATTGCATCCTGAACATAGAATGACATCACGCTCCTGCCCTTCGTGTGTGTTGTAATCAGACCTCCACTGTTCTGTGTTTACATAGCCTGGCCAGCCCCACGTGCAGGTTACTGCATGTGTGTGGCCCACAAAGAATGTGTTTTGGTCGGATTGTTCATAGGTACTTAGTGTTACATTACTGTAGTGGCAGACAAGATATAGATATATAAGCATATATCTGTTTCTTAACACTACAACAATATGACTGGCAATGTAGTTCTCTCTGACTATGTGTACGTGTCCTTACTCCAGATTGTTCTGTAGGTAGTAGAGCACTCCAAGCTCATTGAGGGTCTTGGAGGAGTCGGCAGAGTCTTTCCCCAGGGTCACCTCCTCCAGCTGTACAGCCCTACGCCTCAACAGGGTGAAGCCATACTGCAGAGACAAATACACACAGAGTAACTGACAAACTATACCCAGCACGCAAAAAAACTAAATGGCTGTACCAAACATGCGGTTGTGTCGGAGATAAGCATGCTTACCATGTGACCTTTCTGGCGAGCGCCCTTCTGCCGTATTCCCACAGACCTCTTCCTCAGTTTCTCTGCTTGTTCGTACCTGGTGGCGATGGCATGTGCTCATTTGGTTACTGGTTAAGCTCTAGTGTGTGTGCATGGAACACTACAGTATATAGACCATACAAAACTATATTTTATAGATCATAATATAAGAATAAGGGTTTATAGTGGAATGCATGGGAGAAAAAAAACAGTGAGTTGGTGTAGATCATGATCATGGTTCTCACTCTAAATGTGTTCAGAAATATATTTTCCATTATTAAAACCATAGACTTAATAATAAAGTCTTGATATTTGCTATATTATTGAATTAAATGTGCCAAAATATTTACTAATGTGACACATTGTACAGTTCATACTACTCCATTGACATTTTGGGATACAAACTATTCCCAATATTCCTTGCCTGGACTTCACCGTATTTTTAAATGCAAAAGTAAAAAAAAAAAAAAGCAAACATCCACTTAAATAAAATAAGTGATATGGGGCTTTCCAAGATGTTAACATAGTGGAAACCCACCCAGACAGACCCCACACACACACACACACAGTGAGTTTAATTGTCCCACTCTGCTGGTAAAAACACAATCATGCACGGTTAACTTGTTCTGCTTTTGGTAGAGCGTGGCGAGGGACTCCAGCTCGCGCGCTACGCTAGCGTGTTGGGCACCGTAGGCGTTTTCACTGATCTCCAGGGCTTGCTTGTACAGCTGCTCCGCGTTGCCATACTTCCTCCACTGCACATAGACCCCGGCCAGCTGGTGCAGCGAACAGGCCACGCTGGGGTGGTCTGGGTCCAGGGCCGTCTCCCTGATCTCCAGAGACCTCTGGAGAGGGGCCACTGCCTAAACACGCCCATCACATTTCACTTAGCACACGCCCTCTACTTAGAAGATAAGTACACACACATGACTTACAGAATCTAGAATAGATGTGATATTATGTTACCTTAGGTGAAGGTGACAGAATAATATGGTAAATAAAGTCACAGGCATGTTTTCTACCTGGCTGGGGAGGCCCAGATCTTTGAGGAAGCGTCCCAAGGTCTCGTACAAGCTGGCCAGCCGGGTCATGCTCTCTACGCTCTCGCAGGTCTTTTCATAGTGCTTCAGCGAGTCAAAGTACTCTGTCGCCATAGAGCTCTTGTCCTTGCCTACATACTGCCAATAGGCTAACAGCTCTGCAAAATGACCTCTGGAAATGACCAGAACAGAAACGTGTTATTATTATTTCATTTAACATCTTAACAAATGTATAGTAAACACTTAATACGTGTATGTGCTAGCTGCTATGGAGAACTATAGCACCCCATATTGTTCAAGTCAGTTATAGCATGTATTGTAATTCATTTTAGCCTGTGACTGCCTCTAGTGATAGTCCAGCGTACTGCATGCACACACTAACAAACTAACTACTAGAATAGATTATAGTAGAATATTTGTAATGATCAATGTGGGTCTCCCACACACATGAGAGTTCAGCCACTGAGGTGTTTCTCTTCAGTGTAGAGGTGAGTGTGTTGTACCTTTTGTAGAGGTTCTGGGATACAAACAGGTTGAGAAGGCTAAGCTGCAGGTTGGCTCTGTCCTCCTGTTGCTGTAGTAACCAGGGCAGCTCATCTGCTACACGCCATGTCACACGGTCCTGGCTACACACACACACAATGAACAAGTAGGGTTTCTATTTATGGAAACAGAAATAAGAAGTAACAGGGTTTTTCCCAAGTAAAAATATAAATTGTTTGCTTAACACTAAAATCAGCTAACTAGTTTATATAAAAGATAGAAAAGAATTATATTAAAGAGAACAAATAAACGCTGTGTCATACCCAAGCTGCTGGCTGAAGTAATGGATTAGCTTCTCCCTGTAGGTGGCGACAATGCACCTGGAACTCAGAAACTCCAGCCTCACTGTCTCCCAGACCTGACAGACAGACAGAGAACATTCAAAAGCTGTCTATATTAGTAATATCACACGACTACCATGGATAAATGCTGTAAAAGTAGACAACTGGTAAACAGCTAGACAAAGAAAAAACTGCTAGTAAATCAATGTGCTAAAAGCTGATCAATCAGTATCAATCACCATCAATCAAATTGAAGGTAATGAGATCAATAGAATGAAGGTAACAGCTAAGCAGGTGTGTGGCTCAGCTATTAAACGTCAAACCACATAACTGGCCAGGCCGGGTTTACCATTCCACTTTCTATTCCCAGTCCCACTATAGCTGCCTATTCCGGAGCTCACACCTGCAAGTGCTGAAACCTGACGAGTCCACAGCTGATGGTCACAATACACAGTGAGTTGAGTCGGTGCAGCAGAGAGCAGAGGACAGACACGTCCAGGTCTGGGAGAAGGTCCAGGACCTCTGACTCACTCAGTCCGTTATGGCTGGCACACAGCAGGCACAGTATCTGCGTGATAAGTGAGCACAACATAACACCTATTTGGTCAGCAGAGGAGAAACCTTTAAGTCGCTGCATGTCACGGTATGTTTGATAAGACAAAGAGGAAAGACAGGTATGCTGAGGAAAACAAAAGCAACATACTTAAAAGGTAGCTAGTAAAATGTCCGCTATTGCAAGCTAATTGTAAGCTAATACACTTTTTGTCAAGTTCACCAAATATCTCATAGCATTTCACTCTCTTACCTAATCCAGTACTTCTACACAGCCCTGGCTCTGTAAATAGGAACATAAACAAAATGGCGAACACCGCTCACAGCAACAACACCTATTTGGCTTCACAATGCATTTCAATGTGTGGGGTGGAGCATCTGAGGGAGAATGACTAACCCTGCCTTTAACCAATACAATCAAAAAGCAAAGTGGACCCACATTACCCTAAAATACAACACATTACTGGAACTTACAAAGAAACATATTTTATAAAAACATATTTCTTCAGATATAGCTCACCTCTCTCATGGCGTGCCTCTCCCCGTCGGTAGCAAGGGATTCAAGCAGCATGTTCAGTCCCAGGCAATACAGTGCCATGGTGTCTTGACACAGTATACACTGCTCCAGCCTCTTTTCCAAAGGGCAACACAGTCTACTGCTGGGAAAGAAAACAGCCAACCTGACATGGTGTATTATACTGACTCCAGATAGACTGGCCCATTGACATGCATCTATCTGCCTTGCTGAAGAGTACTTGGCTTCACGGTGGACTAACCTGGTGATTACCCTGGCCAGCAGAGTGACATACAAAGCATTGCATGTTGATGCTGAACGACAGTGTCTCTCTAGCCTTTTCTCCTATAAACAGGCAGGAACATGAGTAACACAAAGATAAGAGCATACGACTTTATAATAAAGATAATTTCATAGTGCTTGATGAATAGATATATCAAAGTACAAATAAAACAACAGATTAAGATAAGAAATAAATAGATAAATATATATATATCAAAGTACAAATAACACAACAATTATCTGTTGTGTTATTTGTACTTTGATATATCTATTTATCTATTTTTTCTTATCTTAATCTGTCTTATTTGTACTTTGATATATCTATTTATCAAGCACTACAACAGAGTATGAAATTATCTTTATTATAAGATAAGAAATAAATTGAAAAATAGATAAATCAAAGTACAAATAAAACAACAGATTAAGATAATAAATAAATAGATAAATCAAAGTACAAATAAGACAACAGATTAATAAAAGAAATAAATGTATAAACCGTAAACAACAAAGTAAATACATTTCAATAAAATAAGTAAAAGGAGATTGCTACATTTCCCAGGATTCCTAGATTTAAAAAAAAAAAGACACATTGGCCCAATCTCAATGTCCAGTCTCAGACTCACAGACTTTGATGCACATTCCCGCTAAATCCGCGAGGGTTTATGACTGTCTCAAAGCCCATAAACTACCTTGCAGGACATGGACAGCGAGTGCTCGTTCGTTTCCACAGAGGTATATACAGTTTTCATTGCAATTTTGCTATGGTAACCTTATAAATTGTTTGGATAAATGTTTTGGCATTCTTGCTGAAAATGTAACCACTAACCAGTTGTTTTAAAACAACAAAAAATGTTACAGCAATTATGATGGACTTTATTTATATATAGACAAATTATATACAGTATTCTCCCATCACTTTGGTGATGTCACTAGTGATGTCACATCACCACTTTGGTGATGTCACACACAAGTGTGTGATGGTTCAGGGCTTGAGGGATTAGGGTGGACATTGAGATTGGGCCCATGTAATTCCTGGGAAGCCTTCAGCAGCATGTTCTCATATTATTTATATTACTACCCAGACATTGGTAGTGCTTAGAAACACTGATGCAGATTGACTGAGTGACGAGTGAGTCCCCACACACCTGGTCCTTGGTAATTTTGACATCCATGGCCTGGCACTGTGCGTTCACAACACTCTTCACCTCTCTGGGACTCAGCGGGTCTAGGGGGAGTGTCGGCCACAGCCTGAACACATACAGGAGAGAAGCAACGTGCAGAAGCATGCAGCCTTAAAGGGATCACTGTGTATTTAGAACAAGCGTAACATATAGTATAGTAATTCATACTCAAATCAAAAACACCCCTCCCTTCAATGTTATAGGGCGCTCCCTCAGAAGCTCTGACCCCCCCCCCCACACACACACACATTGGAAATGTATTGTGAAGGCTCGGCTGCTGATGTGTGCTGTCTGCACCACTTTGTTTGTGTAACTATTTACAGAGCCAGGGCTATGTTGAAGTACTGGATGATTTTTCTCAGCACACACAGAAAGGTAAGATAGCATACTGAGAGGATATATTTTATTTGGTGAATTTGACCAAAAGTGTATTAGCTTACAATAGCTGACTATACCTTTAAATGTATTTAACTAATTGAATGGTCAGCATGAAGTTGCTCTGTAAAAATCAAGAAGTAGAAATTGGAATAATGACAATGGCTGTATTTAGCCATGACAGAGGGCGTTACTATTATGTACACACACTGAATTATGTTTAGGCTTTTCAAACTTAATGAAGTTAGGCCCAATTTACTTTCATAACACAGTACACAGAATTACATAGCAGCTGCATCCATGTACAAATGACTTGCTCGAGTTAATATGTATTTGCGTGTTTGGGATTAAAACCATATTTATTCATATATTCCACCTCCAGGCCTGAGGACAGGTCTCCACGTTGACAGACACCACTACTCTGACGTTGACAGGCAGCGGGTCGATCAGCCACTTCATGTGCTTCTCTGCTTGCTGGAGACACAAGACATAACAACACATATGACCATAGAGTACATACTGTAAACACCGTTTAACGTATACTGCATGTAGGGTAGAATACTCTACCTGTATCCGGTCGATGGAGTCGATGATGATGATTATGTTTCCATGGTGACGGGCAGACAGCCGCTCAAGCCAGCGAGGGAACTCCTCCAAGATTTTACTGGGCTCCATGGATAGACCTGAGATGGACCAGCAATGCTGCAACAGCTTTAAGGCAACGTTAAACAGACAGGTTTCAGCTATGCATTCACCGCAGCAGGTAAGCTACAGCAGTACCGTGCGCTTTATGTACACCAGGGGGGGTTGTGTGACGAGTAAGATTAAGGGAAATGAAACAAAGCCGTGTGTGCATGTGTGAATGTGCTCACTGTAGAAATCCCCTACGTTGGCTGTGCATTCAGACCAGATGTTAAAGGGGAAATGCAGTCATCGTATTGCGTTTTTCAAAGCACTCCTGATCTCTAAAATGTCACTAGGTATGTTTCCTTCCTTAGAAATATGTCAAAAAACTTTTGAAATCATTGTTTCTAACTAGTGTATAGCTCTCACTGACGGTAACACTGGACGTGTCATGTTGTATTCATGTGGGAACGCTATGATTGGCTGTGAGTGTAGTATATGAACCCCCCTCCCCCATCCCCAGTGAAGCTACAGCGTCTGCTTTTTTAACACATTACGGGGCACAGCCGTGCACACACATACACACACACACACACACACACACACACACACACACTGTCAGCATGGTTTGATTTACCCAGATGAAAGAAAACTAACATCTGGACAACATGTAAGTGATGGGTAAGTTATCCAAGAACGGGTACTCGCATCCAAGATGTTAGCAGGCGTACTGTTTAGGGGAGGGAATAAGCAAAAATCTAAATAAGAGTGACGCAACAAACATACCGAAGTAAATGACGTCATCCAGTCCTGTTGATTTCGGGGGTAATATCGTAGATTAAGCATATACAAAACACTTCTTCTTTTAACACATAGTGTTTAACGTGTTAGGCTATTGTACAAAAACAAAAGCTCCCCTGCAGTCAAAATCAATCAGTCAGGGGGGGTTTAATGTGACTCTTGCTGAAGGTAGATTCCTTTCAACAAAGAGTGTCATGGTCCACACTGAGAGCTGTTATAGTAACCAAATGATAATGACTATACGATTATACAACAGTGTTGAGACTCCTTACTTTGACCGTGAGGCGCTTGATGATGAGGACGGGTTCAGAGCTGGTGGATAGAGGCCCGCCCACAAAATGATACAGGAACAATGTGTTGGGCGAATGCTTCTGTTGCAGCTCGATCCTAAAAAGGGATTGAAGAGGCTTAGCAAGATCATATGAAGAGGCACCAGCATGGTGCTGGATGCTTCTTACAGTAGATGTGAAACCAATCATACCTACACAATATATATGCTGTCAAATGCAGTTTCATAAATACATATAAAAAATATATAAAGAAAATATATATATATATATACACACACACTGTATATACTGTATACATTTTGAAAACAGCACACCTCACTTAACAGAAAAATACAAATAAAAACAAGAAATATATGTCAACTTTTTGACAGCCCCCAATAGCGAGGATGTCCAGCCTGTCTCAGGTCGATGGTACGCCCATTGACCTGAGACAGGCAGGAATGAAGCAACCCTCACCACTTAGAGAGCAGCAGAGACTTCCCTGAGCCCGGGCCACCAGACACCAGCAGGGGGGGTGTTGGGGGAGGGGCAGCCACCATGTCGTTCAGACCATCGATATACTGAGGACACCAATGGACACCGTGAGGACAGCACACACAAGCAGAGACATTGGGAGGGAGGGAGGGAGGAAGGGAAGGAGGCCTTCTCTAACCTTCTGGAAGCCCAGAGGGGATGTGGTGCTACAGGCCTGCTGGAAGGCTTCCATCTGCTCCTGCTCGTCATGCAGGTCCCACAGCACGTCTCCTAAGTCCTCGTCACGACCCTCCTCTATCCCAGAGTCCTTAGAGTCCACCTCATTGTCCTCAAGCCCCAGCAACTCCTACATGTTGAAGACAGAAGCAGGCGCAACTAAAGGTATCGTCGGCTATTGTAAGATTTATTTAACCAGGTAAAAGACTCATTCAGATTGAAATCTCTGTTTCAAGAGCAGCCTGGCCAAGAGGGCAGCTTAAAACATACACATACAACATGTAAACACACAATGTCCACCATTCAATTACAGGACCACAATAAATTAAAAACATGAATCTAACAGTCATTGTCAAATAGACATGAAGCATTTGCAATCCTTGTCCCTTTTCACATCCCCTAAACAAAATACAAAGTCTTTAAATGAAATCAATTCACGCAGCTCTAAGTCATTCTGTAAATGATCGTATACTATACCCTGGCTCCATAAATAGGGACATAAACAAAATGTCAAACACCGCATACAACAACAAAACCGCATTACTGCATTTCAATGTATGGGGCGGCGAGATATTGTTTTGATTTAGCAAGCGTAGCAAGTTAGCAAGCATTCTCGACAATAACTTTAGCCTTTAACAACAATAGAAATTGCTGAAAATGTAAATGTGAAGAAATATAAAATACAAATTAAGTTTTTACCAATTACAACATTTAGCTTGACATATTCTCTTTAAAATGATTCTATGCTGGGAAACAAAAGTTTGCATTATAAAAGACGAACTATTAGATACAAAAGCAGCATTGGGTCAATTAGCCTCGGTGGGTAAAGGGCAAACTAGATAGATGTCAACATGGCCAAAGGTTTGTACCTGTTTGATGACCTTCTCAACTTGAGTGTAAATCATGGCCGCGCCTTCTTCTGGAGAGCCACTGTGATCAACCACCTGTGTGTATGTACAGTACAAATGTTTGTTAACACAGTAACGCATGTGCACATTTCTTGAAAAGACAGCATTTATTTATGGAACCTCTCGTCACATTTACACTGTGACATATGTACACACACACACACACCATGATTTTAGCAGCCTTGTCAGCAGTATTGACCCTTTCTAGCAGTTGCCTGGTGGGCCCAGTGAGAGGGTGGTCTTCTCCGTTTCTGAGGTATA
Organism: Forbesichthys agassizii; assembly: GCA_026546735.1. Taxonomy (NCBI): domain Eukaryota; kingdom Metazoa; phylum Chordata; class Actinopteri; order Percopsiformes; family Amblyopsidae; genus Forbesichthys; species Forbesichthys agassizii. The sequence continues at coordinate 2,565,714 of JAODLL010000013.1, forward strand.
CCACTAGAGGGCGACCCTCTGGGTTCTTCACAAAGGCTTCCTCGCAATCCTCCACCACATAGCTACAACATCATGTTCACAGCAAAAGCCAGTGGTTAGAAAGATTAAAAGAAAGAGAAAATTAGTCTCCAATTTGTGGCGGGATATATTCTACGTTTTATTTAGATTTTATTATTTGATAAAACCTTATTCTAAATCTTAAAGTCAGCCCATGAAGTTATTTGGCCAAATAAACTGAAAACATTCTTCTAAAACATTAGGAAAAAGGTTTCCCAATAATTGTATTTACCATAACTGTGAAGTGCACATTACCTATATTTCATAAAATACACGTACGGTAATAATGATTGAACATTCAAATCTCCCCTCTTGTAACTATTATACACAGGTACATACGTCAAAATGGCAACAAAGACATTTTGACTGGGAATCTACCTACCTAACTAATACCATATCCTGTTAACTCTTAACCTTTGTAATGCAAACAGAATAACCACAACATCTACATATCTGTGAGATGTAAGCAAGGTAAAAGGTAGACGTGAAACGCTATACACCTATAACGGAAACGCCAATTAACTTGAACAACAAAATAAGGACATCACATTTCTGTGAAACATATCAGCTTGCAGTTTATTTGACTCGACACGCCAGCATATGTATTGCTTTTGAACTAATGAAGGTTGTTATGAACTACTGACCTGCTGACGGTCGATTTGAGGAGAAGCACGCACACGGAGCTCCTTTCAATCTCCTGTTTGCGCTCCAAGACATAGCAGCCAGCCTCTGGGAAGCTAACATTCAGGTAGAAATGGCCTAGACCCTCACACAGTCTCCGTAGCATGGGGACATATAACTGAGCGAAAGACCAGAGTGCCAGAGAAACACCCGTTCATTTAATAATGGTGAACTCTAATCTGAATGTGTGTGCTGATATCAAGTGGTGCCGTAGCTGACCTGGCTGAAGATATTGAGCTCCGCTTTGGTCTCCTGGGTGTAGATCAGATAACAACGCAGGGTGTTGCTCCACAAGGCCTGAGACACATGAGGAGAGACTTGTAGCAGACTGGCCACTGCTGCATCCCAGTCATCTGATCTCAGAAAACATATGCAAATACACACTTATAATAATAATAATAATAATAATAATAATAATAATAATAATAATCTACATCATCCTTTAGCATAATAAGAGGCAATATGTGTCTGTCGATTACATTTTGTGATCCATTAATCCTATTCCTAATCGTAAACTCATGCGACGGTCAAGGTGATTTGATTCAAACCGTGTTCCCGCACCTCTGCTCACATTGGCAAATGGACCCTCCACATCTATCAAACTGTGGGCAAACTCTGGTCCTCTGAAGGTCTGTTGCAGTTGCATCATGCTGCCCATAGAGGGCTCACTCCCCAGCACGCCACCTGTCCAGTATTCACATTGGGTCCCTACCGCTGAAAGACAGAAGAAAAAAAAAAAAAAAAAGATTAATTGAACAAGCAAGCTAACGGAAAATCCATACCGTATGCAGAAATAAAAGAGAACATTGGTGAAAATGTTTGTCAGAAAAGAAAATATTATTTTTAAGGATATACCTTAGGAGTGTTAGGAGTTACCTACCTGTGACAGTCGTTCTATTGTCATCAGAGTCTGAATCCTCTGGGTCATAGATCTGTATGCCCTGGGCTTGCAATTGCTGTAGCTTGGCCTCTAAATCTCTCTTAGCCCGCAGGAGATCTTGAATCTCCTTCTCCTTTGTCTCTCTGAAGATCTGGACATCATTGGACATTTCAGGCTAAAACTACACTAACTGAAGAGTGGAATGTTAATAGTAAGCCCTTTAATAAGGTCCTTTTATTTTGGTCCCAGACATCATTGGACTGTAAAGAATCAACCGTCACTGACACATCCTCCCTCACAAACAACCAATCAAGTTATGTCATATGTCAATTAAATATATAAAAATAAATAAAAACTGTACACCAATTAAAATTGAATGTTCATCTAAAAGTGAGAAGTGTCTGTTTAAAAGCACAATTAAAGATTAGAACAACATGGAACCTTTAATAGATTGCATGCTCATAACATTGCATAAAGATGTTTACCTTGAACTGTCGTTTCACTTTGTCCCGGTCATGCTCGAATGTGGCTGCCCTCTCCATGGCTTGGTATTTGGCCTCCAGAGCACCCTCCTTCTCTCTGAGAATCTTCTGATAGGTCTTCTGCAGAGCCTTTTCAAATATGACAACAAATATTCAAATAAATAAAGTAGTAGATCTCAATGTGTGAGATTCAATGGATTCAATTAATATACTGCTGTAATTAAAATATTTCGTATTTTGTCTTGTTCTTTCAGGTGTCGTGGCTTTTTTTGAAAAGTTTAATATATTGTTTTAATGTCATTTGTTTGTTTATTATCATCATCGACTATGACTGCATTGTGTCAAAGCTAAACAAATTACAATTGTGTTAATAATATTTACACCTAAAAAGACAAAACAATTACAGCCATTGTGATCTCAAGTTGAAGATCTGTGTTCTGACCTGAAGCTCAGCCCTCAGCCTCTTGTTCTCCTCGTCCAGCTTGGCCTCTTTCTTCTGCATGGAGGCAATCTCGTTGTTCTTGCTGACACGGAAGATGTCATACTCCTTGCGGAGTCTCTCGTACTCCGCTGTGTACTCTAGATCCACTGACCCCGTCGACTTGAAACTGGCCCCGATCACCCGAGGGCCCCGGCGGAAGGAACTGCGCAGAAGTTTGGCTTTGGGCTTGACCTCCACCGGGATCTCGCAGGCCTCACCACCTTCACCTCCGTATGCATCCTCGATCACTTCACCCGGGCTGACCAGGGAGGAGGCCGTTCCCATGGTGACTCTATCGGATCCCCATAGCTCCGTGATTCTGTGCTAAAAATGACACGCACTGAGATCATACATGAATTAGCAGTCGACTACTGTGTGCAATACACTGTCAATGTAACAGTTGTTTAAGAGTAAAGACCAGTGTGCTGAAATATTCTACATTCTATCCTGTCTCAATCAATGTAACTTGTCTAGGCCTAAATACATCTATCCACATTATACCTCTGTTTTACAAGCATTTTGTTTTTCCTTTATATTCCTTTGATTATTATGCTCAATTATAATTGACTGCATTATTGTGGTTTTATTCTGCATCTAACTAAGGCCATATCCGTCTATAGCATGTCGATGATACATATTTTCAATAGACTATATCTAGCCGTCTATAACTATGCCGTCATTGTATCGAAGTAGGATATTACCAAGACGTTCAAAAATAAACTACTGTATCTAAAGATAGAATATGTAGCCTACGTAGGCTACGTTGTAAAAATATAGAAATAATAGCACTTTTACAAAAGTGCTTTCAACTAACAAAGTGTTTAAACGTGGTGTACCGGTACTGTAATCTAATTTTATTCACACCCATTGCGGATGTCCTTTTACAGGCTACCGGTAGCTGGAAACCGCTGGATAAGGCGTTTCCGATATAAACCACTAAGAGGAACGACAACGTGGCATTCCAGTGTATATTAAGGCTGACAGATCGTGACAAACTATTCCACTTAGAGTAATCGAAACACGTGAAACCAGGGTAGACAAACAATAACATACACACTACCGTACACTCCTGTCCTCTGCCCCCTCAAGCTTCTTCCTTGCTGCCTTGGTAACAGAACGACGGATCCTTGGAAAACCTAAATACTTTACCGGTATCGTAATGCTTTGGCGTATTGCTTGCTGCCCTCCTGTGTTTATTAAAAGGACTTCACTCACGGCGTGGCCCGTAATGATGTGTATAAAAGGCTAAATAGTTTTGCCTTTTAGCAAATGGTTCAAATTCCACCAGAGTCGGTTTAGATGAAGCAGACTAGTTAGCCCAGGTATAAAACTCATTTTGATACATAGCCTACTACAGCTTCTGCCATGTGTCGGTACCTTATACGGCTGGCAGCTGAACGAACGGTCGTTCTTATCATCACATCTGGACGGCTATCATGATTTCTTTCCTCACCAACTCACAATAAAAAAGCGTGCCGAGATGCGGCCAAGGAGGTCTAAGCAACAGTATGTTATGCTAATGTATCAAATTATAGCAAAGTAGCATGTGTAGACTAGGCCTGAATTGTTTTTTTGAGCAGGTCAATGGCAAAAACTTTGTTCACCCCAGACTAGACACCTACCCATGTGGGACCATAATTAATAGATAACCCAGATAATGTTGTTGGGACCATGCATAGATGCACAGGGGCGTGGCTTAATTACAGGCTAGTGGGGCACATTATCTGCCAATATAAATAAATATTTTATATTATTTAAAGTAACTAATATATATATATTGTAGTTAATGCATAACTAGTTCAGTTGTCTGCCTTGCTGCATCATCTCTGCTGCCAGCGTTCTTCTGCCCCCTCCCCCCTCTCCAGATTGTGTCTGGTTTCCACAACTACATCAACTGACTTCAAGCAGGGCATTCACATAACTTCCTTACTCTCCTAATCCAAAGTGTATATATTTTGTAAAACATGAAATGCACATACTGTATATAAATGCCCAATTGGTAGGTAAGCTATACAAGTCCTTTGTGGAGCCCACATAGGATATGGTCTTAATGTTTATTGGGTATAGGCATATAATCTTAGGAATTACACATATCAAACTCAAAAGGCTATACCACCACCTGCAACTTTCCTATTTGAGGCCACATTGAATCATCAAGAAACATTTCAGCAATTGTAAAACCATTTAATGTCTGTTTACAGTAGAACACATTTGAAAAAGCATTGTGAAAATAACACAACTACATACAGTAGGTTATTATCTATAGGCTATTTGAATAAAAGTTAACTAAAGTTAAAGTGGTTCCATGTGAATTAATTTGTTGGCATCACAGGATAACAATAATATAGACTACTATACCTCACTCTGAAAGTAAAAGGTTTTTGTGCTATAAACAATAGGCATTGCATAGTTAATATTGTATTTACAAAATCTACCCATACATTATTTAATCAATACATAATATTATTTTTTTAATTAGCTACAACATTTTTGTTTGTTTGCCTCAGAGTTGACTTTCATGCAGAAAATGTTGAGGAGATTTTTTCTGTATACAGTGGCTAAAAAGAAATACATGATTGGATCAATCACACTGCTAACACAAGTTAACGCTGAAGTGATCCGGTTAACCCTTGCAAGTGCTCCATTAGCCCCTACAGCAACGGGACCAGTGTGACTTTTAATGTAGATTACACGGTTCACATGATAGGGCACAAAAGCAACAAGGAAATTAATCATGGTGATGACGATCATTCTGACTGCCTTGCTTCTCACCAGCTTCTTGTGTTGTTGCATGACTCTTAGTTTCATTATGATTAGTATGTAAGAGACTAATATGGTGATGAAAGGAATAGCAAATGCTACTATAGTGGAAACCAAAGCAGATAGAGAGGTCTTTTCCAAGTACAGCTGAGAACATCTACTTGAATTGTCAGTCGCATACTTTTTTGACAGAAGCAGAGGGCTCATAGACACAATGACAATGACCCATAATATCCCTGCAACAATCTTAGCATAAGTAACTTTCCTTACTGAATTCGACTTGACAGGTAGAGTGATTGCTGCAAGCCTGTCTAGACTGATAAAGGTCATCAAATACATGCTGCTATAGAGGTTCAGGTGAAAGAGGAAGCCAGCGAGGTGACAGAGAAACCACCCAAAGTCCCACCGATTGTCAGAGAGATGGTAAGCAACACGCATGGGAAGAATTAATATGTAGGAAATGTCTGCAATGGCTAGATTCCTCAGGAAGACTTTAGATGGGGTGGTGCATCTCTTCCGAAAGAAGGCCCACAATGCCAAAGCATTCCCAGGCACAGCGATGGAAAATATCAGGATGTAAAATGCAGCAAAAAATATGTTGTCTTGGTGGAAACTCGCTGGGCCTCCCTCAGTAGTATTCATTGTTGTGTAGATGTACACCTTCGAGCAAAACAAATAGTGTGTGTACCGTACAATGTTGTTCTCATATTGGTACTACACGGACTATGTCAGGCTGTGAAAAACCACCAGCTGTACAGTATGGTTGAGTGGAAATAGGAACCTGGATGGTTTTTCAAAAACTACAGAATTGATTTACATGATTGCACAAACATTTACTTTTGTATTTTCTAAAATGAAAATGGTTATGTGTGTTGCAAAGTGAAGCAAGTTAAAGTAAATATTATGCATCAATGGTCATTGTGGTCAAAATATAAAATTGAATTCCTTACCTGTATTCCAAATCCTACAGATATGAACCTAATTATGAATCAGATATTGGTTATGAACCTAAACACCATACACAAGTGTACAAGTCGACAGTCAAGAATAAAATATGATCACACTCGTTTCCTGATTCATTTATACACCACAAACACCCTTTCACACACGTGCTTAACAAAACAGGAAACAATTTCAAACATGCTAATATTTAATGGTGCTATTCCAACAGTTATTTACCACATTGCTCGTATTTTTTTAATGGTTTAAAGCTTTACAAAAGCGAGAGAAAACAAAATATTTACAAAAATCTATCTGTGCAAACATATTTTTTTCTTTTACATCACTCTTCTATTTTTCCTAAGTATTTCAAAAGCATGCATACAAATAAACTTTGGTATGTTAACAAAACTATTTAATGTCATATAAGATGTGTCTGTACATGTACACACATAGGGTCAGGGTAGTCACTTTTAGTACATTTGCATTTGAACAATGGTAAATGTGTACAGAAAGAAAATGTAATGTGATCACATGAACCACATCATGTAATCACATATAGGTCACATGTGATCACACAATTTAAAGAAAAGAAAGCAAAAGCTACCGAGGCTACCAGGATTTCCACTGTTACAGAAAGAGAGTGCATGTAAAATCCAGCTAAATCCCATGATTCCAGTAGGCCTGAAGTGACATACTGTTCAACAGCTTTGGCAAATAGGCAAGGCTACTATTAAAACCTTGTATAAATCATGATAGAGGTTTTACACATCAGTAAAAGCAATTGGCAGTGGGGGAAAAAAGGTTTTCAACAAAGCAAACATTAATATGGTCCTTTAATGCATCTTGTATAATGTATACATTTTTAAAAGGCATTTGCCAGGGTGTGTTGAATGTCTGTCAACATAAGAAAAAATATACTATGCCTATCCAGTCTCGAAAAATAAAACACTTTTTTTACAGTCTTTGTGATTGTACATTAACTCTATATTTCTTATTCATAGATACTGCACAAAAATATATTTTCAACACTATGAGAGCCTCAAGTAATGAGAACCGTCCACTTCAGCTACAAAGGGGTAAAGCCTACTACTTTTAGTTCTGTTTGTAAATATACAGTATTTACTCAGTCAGTACTGCAGGAAAAAAACCTCCAAGAAAGAGTCAATTTTCAAATTAATCTGTAAAAAGAAAAACTCAACCTAAAAACATCAACCGGGTGGGATATTTAACACTGTACAAAAAAATTATAGAAACAAATACAAAAATGTTTAATAAAAACCCAAATGCAAAACCATCTTTACAAAAAGCGACACATGACCAAGTGTAATAATAATGGCTACCTGCCAAGAGCGGGAAAAGCCAGGCGCTGCTATCGCTAGCTGCTATGCTAGCTGCTATGCTAGGCGGCGTCCTTAGCTGCTGTGGCGGTTGGGATGCAGGACTTGGCGGCGCTACCGTTGTGGGGTCTGTAGCTGGTGAAGCTGGGTGTGTGTATGGTGCGGATACTCTTCCCGCCCGGACCCAAAGGGGTGGGTGACAGAGGGGAGGGGGTGGAGGAAGAGGAGGAGGAGGAGGAGGAGAAGGAGTGAGCTCGACCATTTTGAGTCTGCGAGGAGAACGACAGAGCTTTAACCGAGTGCTGTGAAGGAGCGGGGAGCTTATGGGACCCGTTAGAAAGGGAGGGGATGTGTGAGGAGGGGTTGGGGGCAGAGCTGGAACGGGGGGCGTGGGGAAAGGGTAGGGAGGACTTGGTAGTGGTGGATGAAGAGCAAGAGGAGGAGGAGGAGGAAGGGTTAATGGAGTTAGTAGCATCGGGTACGGACTGGGCGCTGGCTTTAGTAGAGCTAGGATAAAAAGCAGGGATTTTAGAAATGGGTACAGAAGGGGAAGAAGACTTATGATCCCCTCCCATTCTTTTAGCACTTCCGTTAGCCTGCAAACAAAGATGCCAGAACAGATATAGGTTGTCACAAAGGGTCAAGTGAAAATAAATACACAAGGTAGGACAACACTGAGCTATAAAGTTATAGACAGAAACATTCACTGCAAGCACAAATAGTACAGTGTCTAAGACAGAACTACAACAACAACAACAAAATCTCTAAGTTTTAACGGGTTACATGAGGTGAGAAACATTTACCTGAGAGACATTTTACCAAAATGGGAAGGGAACAGTTTAAGATGACAGCGCAAGGATGGAAAGAGAGCCTGGGGGAAAGAGGGTCTTGAAGGATTGTTAGATGGGTTGCCAGGGTGTGTTACGAGGCTGTGGGTGCATAGCAGGGGTAGGAAGAATTGTAGAACATTGGGGACAGACAGAAGAGATAGTAGGGTGCAAATCTGTGGCAGTGTGGGCACTGGCACAGGTGGCGCAATATTGGTGAGTTGGTGGTCTTAGTAAGTGGAAAATAATGTGAGTTTTTTTAGTTGCTGTGCAGTAAGTTTGGGTTTTAGAAGGGGTGCATTGTGGGATAGGGGGTGTAGCCAAAGTAACCAAAAGAATCCTGGGTTTGGCAACACTGTTAAGGAACTCAGCTGTGATGGGAACCGGAGGTGAGATGACATCTCAGTTGATGACAGGGTAAGACTTGGTTTGTCTTTGCCATATCTCCAGTTTGTTTTCTCTTAAGTCACCAACACAGTGAAAGCCATGACCAGTGTGGACATGCAGAAGCATACAGTGATGTTATGGGGTAACAGTCAAGAGTCAAACATGCCTTCCAACTGTAGCAAACTCGAGAGAAATAAATAACAGATCCACGAATGGCAGTCTCTTATTTTTGTTAGAACACTTGAAATCTCAGCTCTGTTAAGTCTTTTGCCTTTTATATTACAAGCCTCTTGGTTGTCAAATGGTATATAAAGCCCTTATAATGCTCTACAATAAAACTACCTGTCGGAACTGCCTCTGAGCGTCCTGCAGTTTTTGTTGTTTTCCTGTTTTGTCAGTAGTACCCGGTGACTGCCTGGACTTCGCAGACAATGGGACGGGCATCCGACTAGTAGGGGAAGCGACACTGGCATTCTGCAAAAGGATCCAAATGAAAAACAAAACAAGAAATAAAACAAAAGAAAGAAAAAGAACCATATAGGAAGTATGAAAATCAAGGCACTGACAGGTCAACAACCTGTTCATTCAACAGTGAGAGACCATCGATTTTCGACACCAGTGGAAAAAACCCATGCATCCCTGGGACAGTCTACCAACAATGCATTATATACTGTACAGTACATGCAAATGTGAACAAGAGTCATCAGAGTATTTAACATTGCCATTGTTTGAGGAATAGGTTGCCACTTGTTGAAAATCCCAGTTAAGAGTTTTAGCAGTGAATTGAAGGGGAAAAGGTTTAGGTAGGAGCCTGTGAAAATGCCACTCCCAATCATGAGTACCATGATTTTAGAGAGGAAGAAAGCCAAGGTGGATGATTCTGACATTTCCAAGCACCAGTGGAGTGGATTAATGAATGTGTAATCTCACTTGTTAGGTATGAAGTGAAGGTAGGTTTGAAGATGTAAAGAAAGGACCCAAAGCCTCCAACAAGAGCTAGAGAGAGACCTGTTGTATGGTGCTGGGAACTGTGGGGGCAGTAGTGGTGATGGTGGTAGGAACAACTACAGGACGTGGGAGGAGCTGAGGTTTGGTCTTCCGCAGTGAGCTTTTACTGGGTGGAAGTACCTTGGTGGCGGGGCCTTTCGAGGTAGGAAGAGAAACTGACCTCCTCAGCCCTCCTGTCACAGAGCTATTAGTTTCCCCGAAATTAGCTTCCTCTGTGCATACCGGCTCTTCGACCGGCGGTGGGCCCATCTCACTAATAGTGGTCTCCAGCTGCTTAATGGTCTGTTCGAGGCTGTCCAGCGTCTTGTATGTGCTCTTCCGGATCTTATCCGTCCTGCATAGGGAATTGGAGGTGTCCCTCTTTTCTGTAATAGAGTCCTTGGGAGTGTCTGCGGAGGCTTTATTGCGCACAATCTCAAACCTCTTGGCCTCTTTGTGCTGTCGAAGGGTACCATCAGATTCCTCCTCGTCCTCGTACACAACAACCTGCAAGGTCTTCTTTCCGGACTTGGTGCCCGTGCGAATAGCCTGTGTCAGTGCTGCCAGCTGCTTCTTGGGGAACTTGAACTTGAACCTTTTCTTACCGTCCTGCTTCGCATCCCCAGAAGACTCTACGTTAGTCCCGCCCTCGGTCACTTCCGATAGGGAAGACGAGGACGAGGAAGATAAGCTACCGCGGTCTGCAGGGGCCAGAGATGAGCCGAGGCTACCGGAGACCTTTGGCGTCACTTCATTCACCCCACCGCTCTTGTCCATGTCTGACTCCTCGCTCTCCTCGTCAATGCATTCTTCTGCCAGCATTCTGTCCATCTCCTCTTCGCACTCGAAGACAGTGGACAGACGTTTGTAGGCGGACCGGATGTCCATTGGCTCGTCAAAGATGATAATTACGGGCTTCTTGTTTAAGCCGTTATCCGGCACAGCTGGGGAATCCACAAAGAAGTTTCCAGTGGTGTTGTTTTGGTTTCCGCCCTTGCATACTGTAACGGTTTGCACACCATCCTTCTGAGCATTGACCAGTTCCTGATACTCGCCACAGGACAGAGCCTGAACCATAGTTTTTGTTATCATGAAGGCGATGTTGTCAGGGGGTGGAGGGGCCTCTTCCCCAGGAAGGTCCGGGCTGAGGCTAGCCTCATCATTCCCTGACTCACACTTATCTCCAGACTGGTCATTACGCTCACAAGGAGCCTCCTCTGCATGAGAGACTCCAGTCTTAGGTTCATCTCTTACGGTGCTGACAGTTGATTTGACTGTAGGTATTATACTAGGAGATTCTTGCTCTTTCTTGATTGAAGACTTTAATTTCTTTTCTGTGTTAATTTGGTTAAGGATAATATTTCCTTTCTCAGCTACTGCACTGGTCTTCAGGGATACTGAACGTTTCATTTGCTTGCGAGGCAGTTTGAAGCCATTCAGCCCTGGAGGCTTGGGTGAAATGGGTGGAGGTGATAAGGGTGGGTGCGATAAAGGCGGCTTTGACAGTGGTTGCTGCTGCTTTTGCTGGCTTGGAGAATTGTCATTAGCATTGACATTTGACACCTGTGATGGGACCAGTGTGGGCTCTCGATGCTCATGGGTGTCCTCGATTTCTGAAGGGGTTGGAAGATCTTTGGAAATCTGTCCTGTCACATAGTATATGACCTGTGAAAAAGATAGTCAATGTTTAAAGACACCAAAATTCCCTATAAAAAAACTTATATTTTATTATTCATTAATTACTCTTATGATGTGTACTTTGCTGACAAATTAGCACAATGTCATAATTACAAAAAAACATTTTAGGGATAATAAACTACAGGGAAATGGAAATTGTGCATACCCCTGGGCTCTGTCGAACAGTGGTGTTGCCATTTTCATCAATGTCTTGTTCTTTATCCTCCCGACTGAGTTCCGAGCTCTGCTAGGACAGTGTGTGAGGGAACAATATTACAGTGCAAATGGTGTGCATTGGAGTTGATTAAAATTCACTTACGTGAATTAATTTGAATCTATGATATTAATTCTATATTGGCTTGCCATATAGCAACATACAGTGTTGACAAGTACATGCAAAGCTCTGGTGTCTGTGTCAATGTTACAGTATATGTACTTTTTATATAATTAATATATAATGTATGTATACTGTATACTACTATATAGTATATGTGTATGTGTGTATTTTTGTATTATGTAAATATGTATATTTTTTCAAACTGGTAAATATTTACAATAAGAATGTTCTAATTGTTAATGCGATTATAAAGGTTTTGAATTTAGAGTTTGATAAAGTAGGTATGTTTTATAATATTTTAGTGATTGCTAGATTGTAGAAATGTACCAATACATTTGTTGTTTGGATAGCACCTAATACGAATGTAATTCCTAATTAGGCAAAGCTGCAAATTAATGTTACCTTGTGCAAAGTCACAGAAAAAGAGGTAATCCACAAAGTGTAGATAGAGATGTGGAGGAGAAAGACATGCAAAGTGACCAGAAGAAACCCTAGTGAACCAAGTCTGCAAAAACAGGCTCCAGACTAATACATATGACCAGGTTGTGCTACTCAATAGCCAAATCAACACCGTTGGAAGGAAACGTCCTTTTAAAAAAACACAGAAGACAGATTCAATTGTCTGTTGAATAGTCCCACATATTTTATTGATTCACAAGCAATTCTAATATAAATCAACAGTAAAACAAATACTGATTTGCTCCAAAGACATAGTAGACCCTTCATTTTATGCAGACTTAATCCTGAAACTATTTCCCAGCTTTGCTTTCCAGCAGAATAAAGAGGAGGGAAAAGAAAATGAGACACGGAGAAGGGTAGCTTTGTTGGGAAGGCTGGTTAAGGTTGGTTGGTTAAGGAGAGGGTTAAGGCTCAACCAGAATCTGTGTGAGGTTGTCAGCACAGGCAGGCAGTTAGGTGGACAGCTCAATTTTGACAGCTCTTTTATGTCTTTTACCTTTTTCTCTTTCATAGGCAGTAATGCCCCAGGTCTTAGCTCTCTGATTTGTGGCTCAATTCGAGAGGGAAGCTCTACCAAACCTTTTCCCCCTACATCATTTACTGAGCACTTCTGGAAAGCCTGAAGAGCAAATACAGATGAGGGAATTGGGCATACTGGACTTTCAAGTAGTGTATTGACCACTGCTTATTGCAGTTAATGTATCTATTCAAAACATCATTTTATAACAACCAATGTCCAGCCAGATAATGCACAATTCAACCGCCACAGGGAGAAAATACAGGCCTGCATCCACAGTGCACACATACAATATATATACACATTGGACATTACACAGTTGAGCATTGTGACATACAACAGACAGCAACTGTATTTAAAGGATGAGTATGTAATTTTCTTCAGAAACACATTTAGTCATATTTCTTGAAATTCTCTTTACACCCCGATAGCAATGACAAAATTAAATGCTCTGACAATACGATTAGAAATATCCGTCATCTGTGTGTCGCAGAAATGTGAAAACCACGCACAGTCATACAGTTCGGACCGAACTCAGCGAATAGCTGGCCTAACTGTCTGTCTGCATGAGCTATGTTCTTGCGCGTACTCTGCTTAATGGTGCACTATCGTGACCGCGGATTCTACCGAAGGCATACAGACAGATGCACTACTCATAACAAACATACTATAGCGCTAGCTTGACAGGTGTGAGTAATAACGTTTATTATTATAATGTTTGGTGTTGTTTTCTTACATGTTGAGCCATTTCTTATCAGTACCAGTAGCAGAGATGATGTGCTCCTTTGACAAATGCTATTCCGGTGGATGGTGGACTCATCCTATTCATTGCGCGTTCATATGTATTGGAGGCGTGGTTTAAGAAGGATGATTGAGGCAAGGGGCGGTGCTTTTTTTTCGATTGTATCTTTCAGTTACTGTTTTTCCCCAGATGACATACTCATCCTTTAAACGGCTGTGTGAATTTCTATTTGTGTGTGCATTCATTAGTGACTGCATTTGTGTCTAACCTGAAGTTGGGCCATGATTTTGTCCCCTTCATCCTCTTCTTCTCTGACAACAGAAGAAGTGACTGGGGGCGGGGTGCTAGACTTGGGCTTGGTCTCCGGGGGAACCTTGGCGGGCTTTGCTGTGGGAGACAGAGGTGGGGTCTCCTCACATCCCTCCTGAAAATGGTTCAACACATTATTTTTTAGCAGTTTATTAAAGCAAAGACAGTACATCCGGGAATACCGGAAGTACGATTGAATTGCTGCTGCAATTTGAGAGACGCAGGTGGAAACGGTTTTCGATATTAAATCTCTGTACGGAATCTACGTACTAAACAC
>JAODLL010000013.1:2579952-2597501 GCA_026546735.1 Forbesichthys agassizii
AGAATCGGAGCAGCGGGAGCGGTATTGCAATCACTTTACCGCACCGTTGTGATGAAAAGAGAGCTGAGCCGGAAGGCTCGATCTTCCGGGCAATTTTCGTTCCTATCCTCACCTATGATCATGAAGGGTGGGTCAATGTGTTTTCTCAGAAGAGTGGCTGTCGTCTCCCTTAGAGATAGTGTGAGAAGCTCAGCTATCCGTGAGGAACTTGGAGAAGAGCCGCTGCTCCTTTGCGTCGAAAGGAGCCAGTTGAAGTGGTACGGGCATCTGGTAAGGATGCCTCCTGGTCCCCTCCCTTGGGAGGTGTTCCAGGCACGTCCAGCTGGGAGAAGGCCTCGAGGAAGACCCAGGACCAGGTGGAGAGATCATATCTCCACACTGGCCTGGGAATGTCTTGGGATCCCCCAGTCAGAGCTTGATGATGTGGCTTGGCAAAGGGAAGTTTGTCCCTTACTGAAGCTGCTGCCCCCGCGACCCGACTTCGGATAAGTGGTAGAAGATGGATGGATGGATATATATATATATATATATATATATATATATATATATATATATAACATGTACTATATTCACTTATTTATTGTATTGCTCTTATGAGCTTACATTAAGTTTGCCACTCTCCCATCTGTGACTTCTCATACAGGCCATGGTTACAACTAGGCTACTATAATTAAGCAATAGTTATTTTAATGTAAATAATTATACTATTGAGGGCATGAAATTATGAATGTATTGTTTCATTGTATTATTTATAAAGGACATTGCATGAAAGCAATGGTTTCCTCATAATTAACACACGAATGTAATTTAATAGCCAGCAGAGGGCGCGTATGGATGTTTCTAAGTGCAGTGGCAAAACCATACACATGAGGGAGACATTTGGTGTGAAAAACCCCACTATAACAACCAAATGCAAACAAGCGGTGCTGCAGCAGCTGTCGCAATGGTCGCCTGGTTGCATGTCGCATACTAATGAACAAACGGATAGGTTCCTTGACTGTTGTCTTTCCGCTTGTTAGACTAGCCTATATTAAATAACATACCAAATATGTTTTTTCTTTCACAAAATTAGAATAATCCACTTTCCCCCATAGCAAATATAATTTCCATATGCAATACGACACTTTAGGGACAGATTTGCCACTTTTTTGCCACATTTACAACCGTCAGTGTTGTTATTGTGTTTATCGTGAATATTTTACCTCTTGCAGAATATATTCAGTGGGCCAATGTTTTACCACATTCGTCATTATGGCCAAATAATTACATTAAGCTTTAATACTTGTCATATCTAACCTGTGTATTATTATTGCTGAAGTTGATTTGTGACAGTAAGTGTTATTTCTGCTATCGTTCAATTGAATCCATGTCAGTTGAACAAGCATCAAGCCATGCTGATGTCAGAGATTTTTCCTCTGTCCTCTACGGTGGGAGGATCTTGAGCGTTGAGTCACGCAGCTGTCAAAGATAGCTGTCACCCAGTTTCATGATCAAACAGACATTCATTGAGAAAGGCTTTGGCAGAGAGACGCGCAGATATCAGGTACCCTAGTCGGTAACAATAGACGGCGAATTAATAATCGTAAAACAGCGATTTTTGGTTGAAATCTTATGGAACTGGGAATATTCGGATACACGCTTGGGATAACTGCCGAGAAAACAGAAAGGAATTGAGGGAAATCATCTGCACGTCACCCGTGGCAAACGTGCGAAGATAATTTTGGGCAGATATGAAGACGAAAAAGGGTACGTTATTTTCTTAAATTCGTGTATATTATGTATATGTGTATTAATAAAAAGCGTTATCATAAAGATTAGCAGGCTACTGGAGACACCGTCGAGAACGGTTTTCCCCAAGCAAACCATGCAGCCTATTGTTTCCGTTCCAGACAAAACAAGCGTTTTTCTCCCATGTGCTGGCGATATGTCAAATTTGAATGATATATGTTTGATCCTATTGCATATGTATATGTTATATAGCCTAGCTTAAGCAATTCCATTGTGATTTCAAAGTCTTGGTTATTCTTTTTATTATTGTCATATCTCACATGTGGTTTCTGATCAAACTTTAGTAAAAGCTCAATTACATTAAGTAAAGTTTCATTTGGGTAGGCATGTGATGTACAAACTAGTAGGCTATAAACAAGAGTGTGAAATCTACAGTGTATAGATTGTTTTTGAAAGTGAAGAAAAGGTAAAGTGTAGTTTTACGACTGGGCTACTGTTTTTCTTTTTTGGAGTAGCCTATCGAACGTAGTCTAGACGTGATACAAAGAAACAATGTAGCCTATCGTCTATACCTATTGTAAAAAGCAAATGGAACTATTTTACTACACCAATAATATTGCACAGTCATTAATTTCTGCCAAATGTTCTGACCTCGTTGTGAAGTTGTCTTATCTTTCATTCGGCGAGGCTGCGCTCGACTTATATTCGTTGACCTCGTGCTACAGAACGCACACAATAGAACGAACCACTTTTCTAAGTTCTGCAAACTTACACGACATCACTCAAATGTCAAAATGTGTATTTTCTTTCTTTTTGTAAACGTATTTTAAAGTCATCGAATTGAGTTATGTTACTTGGGCTGTAGTGAAAAGTTTGAAAACTCCCCACAAAGAATCGTGTAGGCAAGATTCTTTTGTTTAGTCTCTCCAGACGCTGATTTGCAACAGGTTTTCCCCTCCCCCTCCTCCCGTCCCCACTCAGGACTGCGTAATTACCTCATCCTGTTGGCTGCGCCGACTTGGGAATTTAGCTACTCATTTCCCCCCACTGTCTAGAGCAGATTAGACGTGTAAATATACGTAAATGTATAACTTGCAGGGTTTATGACACCTGTTTACGGTTCTGTCTCAGCATGGCTAGTGTTATTGATGTGTATTCACTTTGACTGTCAAACTATGACAATGTTTTGTCAGATGAATAGGTGTGAGCGGAAAGAAACGCACCACTATACTAACTGTAAATTGCTTACAGTCGGCCTACTCCGAATCACCATTGCTCATTTATTCCCGAAATGTATCACACGCGGAACAGAAAGATAACATAAAATGAACCGTGACACATAGTATCACATAACTACCCACGAACACATTACCTTTCTGATTCAACGTTTGTTCCCAGCCTATGTGTGATCGGGTTGTAATATAAACCCCGCATTCGTCAAGGCAGGTTTTTATAACTGACACAGCGATCGACGTTCATGACGTCCCCCCCTTCTCCCCTTCGCACCCCCCTCTTCTCTGTATGAATCACATGGTTGAACTTGACAGCTTGCCTCTGACACATCAGCTGCCTCTCAGACAAGCTATAGCCTAGCGTTTGGCACAGTGCCTCGACCGAGGGAAGGGGGGTGTTGGCAGACTTTTTAACAGGAGGCCGGTTAGCATAAGAGGATATGTTTCCTGACTCCTGTTCCTGTGCGCGTCTCAACCCCCCAAGGTTTGACGATGTTGTCGGGGAGCGAGACAGAGGACGAGGACATGGCCGATGCCCCCCTGGACTTGTCGTCGGGTGGCGGCGGCGGCAAGAGGAAGCGGCGGGGGAACCTGCCCAAAGAGTCGGTTCAGATCCTCAGGGACTGGCTATACGAGCACCGCTACAACGCCTACCCCTCGGAGCAGGAGAAGGCGCTGCTCTCCAAGCAGACGCAGCTGTCCACACTGCAGGTAATACGGGGAGCACATGCTAAAGTGGGGGGTGGGCTTATTCTGAAGCCGCTCATGGGGTTTTGTGTTTAGCGGACCGCCATTGTATTTATAGTACACGCCCACTGTTTTGTAGAGGAAGTGCGCTTCACGTTCACGTTGTTGTGACACAATCATTTCCTGTCATGATGACAAACTATGAAAATATTACGTGATATACACGCAGTGGGTTGAAGGCCATCCAAGCCTGTCTTGCCTTGGCAACAGTGTGTCGGTGAAACCAAGTGTGCATGCTCAGCGTGTACAGTACTGCGCGCTTGGCTGAGAGACGCTGGGACAGGAATTTCCCTCCCTCCAGCCTCGTTTCCATCCCAGCTGTCTGGGAACAATGCAGAGTCATTTACATAGTCAGATCTACAGGCCACCCCTCTGCCAGTTACGACCGACAGTTTACTGGAACACAAGCCATGTTTATTGAGATGGTGTAAGATACCCCCATCCCCAACAAACCCCCCACAGTTTGCAAGTATAGGAAGAAATTATATAGCCTAAAACAGCACATTTTCTCAGATCTAAAAGAAGTCCTTTTTGAAGAAATCTTTCATTTCCCTCTTCCTGCTGTTTCAGTTTATACTTCAAGGGTTTCTTTTTAAACTCTTGTTTGGCTTTTTGAGGTCTGTTTTTGTGTTTTTTGAATGGCTATAATAGACAAAGTCCTGGTGTGACATATCTAAATGTAATGACCAGGCAAGTAACCACAGGTTTGAAAATAGTGGGTGTGACCGTTGACGCTGAATTCTTTGTGTAGAAACCTCCTGCCATTGCTAGACCTGCACTGCTACTAGACTTGGTTTCATTAGCCAAATCCCACAATCCACTGCAAGAGTCCATGAGCTCACACGATTGACTTGACAGAATTGTCTCCTGCATTCCAGGTGTGCAACTGGTTCATTAACGCACGGCGGCGACTTCTCCCGGAGATGCTCCGGAAAGACGGCAAGGACCCCAACCAGTTCACCATCTCCAGGAAGGGCAGCAAGGCGGGGGGGAGCTGCTCAGACAGCTCCCAGTCCCCCGAGCACAGCAGCACGGCCGCTGGCCCCGAAGAGGGCCAGGACAAGCGAGCGCTGCACCCCTCTGGCTTCGAGTCAGGTGTGCTGCGGAAGGCCCCGTCGCCCTCTGCCCCCACCGCTACCACGACAACCACCACCTCGTCGACGTCGCCCTCCCCGGGGCCTGCACCCATCCGGCCCTCCGTCATCTGTCACACCACTGTCACCGCAGCGATGCAAGCCCCGCCCACCTCGGTCCCGGGATGGGACTGCGACAGGTCGACGGAGCTTCTCCTGCGAGCCGCGCAGTCTCCGCTGTTGCTGGGATACCGGGAGGCCCCGCCCACCACCACCACCACCACCACCAGCGCGGAGGGCAACCTCAGCCCCCACAGCGGGCTGTTCAACACCCCTCCCCCCACTCCGCCAGATCTCACGCAGGACTTCAGTGGCTTCCAGCTCCTGGTGGACGTAGCGCTCAAGAGGGCAGCAGAGATGGAGCTGCAAGCCAAACATCTGGTGGCGTGAAGATGGTTCGACACTAAGGGGAGGGGTCAGAGACTTGACTCCGGCCCCCCGCCCCAACACGACTCCCTCACAGTGACAGGACTTTGTCTGCACGCGACAGAACAAACAAACCCACACGAAAAGCCTGCTCCTTTCTATTTTTGGTATGCCAATCAAATGTTATGTTGTTTTTAGTTTTTCTTTTTACTGAAGACAGAAAAACAAACAAAACTCTATCCAGGTGCCTTGGCGGTTAGTTCATTCATTTCATATACATGCGTATGTATCTACATGTGTATCCTTTTTGCACACATGGGACCAAATATGATGTCAGACAAACGCTGCCTGTCTGAAGACTTTATTTTGTATCTATTGTTTCCTCAAGTGGAGCGAAGGGTGGATTCACACGTTAATCTACAAAATTGTTCAGTTCCGTGCAAGTTTTTACCGTTTTTGCATTTCAAGCGATCAGTTCATACTGTCTGCCTCATTTGTTTGCACACCAAGGCAGAGAAAAGTCATCTCACTGTCTTAAAACCCTTTGCTCTTGGCAAACGTATTCACTACTGTAGTAAATTGTTCTGTGTTTTCATAAGATCATAGTCCCCCACCCTGCCCGCCCCTCCATTCTTATTTGCTTTTACTTTTTGCTATTTTAATGGAATAAAGTCTACTTTTTTTAAATAGTTTTCCCATTCAGGGATATTTCAGATGACCAATGTAGCAAGGTTCTTCATCTCGAGTCTTCAGTGTAGTGACGGCCAGTGGACTGTAAAAACAAACACTACATTTGCAACCAGACAGACATTTTGAAATCACCAAAAAAGCAATTCTTGTTATTTACAATAGGACCATGTGTATAGTAAATGTGACTGACACAATGCCCAACGATGTGATTTCTTTTCATACTGTGCAATGTTTGTGGCAAAACGTGTCACATGGGATTCAAATAAAGTTTTTTTTTTTCCTACATGTCAGAGCTGATCCTTTCCTGCTGAGCCTCAACCCTGTCAGGGCCTAGTGCGCTTACGATTTCCCCCTTTTAGATATAGAGTAAATTGAGTGGAGTTAACAAAAGGAGTTCATATGAGAGTACAGGGATAGTGTGGTTGAGAATGTCTATCCTTGGGCCACACGGTTGGTCATTCCTGCTTGTGCGAATGAGCTTTTACAACAGCCCTGACCCATTGGCATCATCCTGCATATATTAGTACAGGTTAAAAGCAAACGTCAACCATTTCCTACCGGGGAAGTTGTGTGTTTGTCTCAATAGTCAATGTAAGGCAGTTTAGTGCTCAGGACGATACAGCTATGAATGCCTGTTCAAGGTAGCTGTCCTTTTCTGGTTTCAATGTTATGTTAACAATATTACTTTGCTAAGTACATGTAACAATGTTACATTGTTAAATACATGTAACAATGTTGCCATGCAAGATACATGATTGTAGGCAAGATGCTACATGATTGTATCCTTATAAGGTTCAGAATCTTTCACATTTTAAAGTGTCTGTAATACAGGCATTTGAAAAACATACACTGAGTTCTAACTTGACATTACAATTAGTGTACGGATGTTTTAAACCGCAGTAGGCTATCAATTTAATCATTTATGAAATTATAGATTAGCAGTAATACAAATCATTTCTATTTGTATTTATAGTTCATTTTACAATAAAATACTAGACGTGTTGAACCTGTCTGAAAATTCTGTTGGTAAAAAAAAAGAAAATGTGTATATATAGTATGTATATACCTTTCAGCTGTGCAATGACAAGAAAGGCCTTCTGAATTGAACATTGTAACAAGCAGTACACAACTCATCCCAGCCTTCTCAGTTGCTGCTTGTCAAAAGTGACAGATCGCCCTGGAACATGTAATCACTAATTGGGGCTTTAAAGAAGCCTATGGGGCTCTGAGCATGGCTACAGCCTAGTGTTGAGGGCCACCTGAAGAGTAGACTGGCTTAGACACCCATCTTCATAGACCTCTCTCCTCCTCCTCCCCCCCCCCCCCCCTACACACACACCTCTGGCCACAGAGGTATACTCATCTGCCTCACTGATCTTGATTGATGTGTGGATGACAAATAACCAGAAGACGAGGCTAAGCCAAGGCCAAAAGTGCTTTCTAATTATGGGGGCCCGCCCCTGCAGAAAGGAAATGCCCCAAACACCCCAGGGCTTCATTATATTCCAATGGAAAACATGTGCAGGAGGAAAAGCAAGAAACAACCATATGGTAGAGACATAACTGTATAATGCTGATTGAGATTTTAATACTTGTACCTTAACATAAACAGTGTAATAACATAACTTAAAAATGTATATGTGATTGTTATTTTATTGTTTTTATTTTAATTTACATAAGGAAACATTCATTTATTTACACATGTTCTTTTGAAACTACATCACAAGTCTCAGACTAGTCAGGATTGTGGACACACATCTTTCATTTGGCAATCCAACATTCTAGTTTCATGACACCCTGCTATTTCAGGAGGTTAATATTGATATGTTATTATAATAAACATAAATAGTCCATAATTTTAAAAGACAAAATAATGACTTTTATATGGCATTAGGTTACTGCTGTTAGTTTTAGGAATCCTTTCTTAAATTTATATTGACCAACTTCATAACAAGTTCCATAACAAACAAAGGAACAAAACGTCAGTATTCAAGTTGTTAAACAACAGCAATAATCTGGACATTTAGAAGGAATCTATCCTTTGCCATTCTTATCAAATGACACAAAACATCAATACAGGGTTGTGTATTACACACCAAATACTTAGCTATTCTGTTATCAAAACTATTGTGTTGTGGCAAATTGGATTAAGATTGTCTCCACATTCAATTAGCTGATAAAAATATCTTGTCAACTGACTGGGGATGTACTAGTGTCTTTCTCATAGCCTATCTTGTGGGACTGCTCTTATATACAGTAGGACAAAGCCTATTCATGGGTTAGATACAGAAACATTGGGTTAGATTGACAATTGTTTTCCCCCCTTTCTGTCTCTCATACACATACTGTATATTGTGCGCGCGCACACACACACACACACACACACACACTCACCTGAGGCTGTTGTTGTGCTCAACTATCACGTTAGAAATTAAGGCTGAAAAGGCTCACTTAAACAAATAAGAAATAAAAAGGTGCCGTCATGCTTAAGAATGAACATAAAAACACAAACACAGTATAAGGGCCTCTTGTCAGTGCATAATAATCATAATAATAATGACAGTCACACACTTTCACCAATCCATAAATAAAACACAAATATAAAACATTAGAAAAAAATGCCTTTTTAAACAACTTTACCAAACCATTGCTTCATTTGTAGGCAGATAGTGCACAGTGAGGAGAAAAGTCAATTTTCTGTTCATCCAGGCTCTACTGTCAACAATATAGTAATTCTGTCAATGGCACAAGAAACAATATGAACACTATCAATGTTGTGCCAAGTGTATAATATGAGCTTCTTGTATTAAATTATGCATCATATTCAACACAATATCACGAATAATTAAATTAGTTTAAAAAAAAAAAGTTTATGGGAAAGATTAGCTTGTCTCAACATGCGGGTAATATGTTATTTATGCACACATGACAAGATTGGTCTAAAAATAATGAAACATTATTGGTGGCATGCTTACTGCATGATAATAGTGCTACTTGAATTCTCAATAATAATGGCCCTTTGGACCAAAAGAAATAGGAAGCACTTTTGAAAGAGAACCCTTAACCCCCCAAACGCTGACCCCTTCCATACACAGGCTTGTCTTGGGACTTTACAGAGCACTGATCTGACCTTTCCCCTCTTAGGCCAATGCTAGACAGAGAGAGAATTGTGTCACTATTTTTCTTATCTGTAGGGGTGCACATACATTTAATTAAAACCCCACTTTGTGTACAAATGATGGAAACACCATCTGAAGTCCACTGAAAGCTGCTCTAGCACAAGAGATTACCAGAGGAATGTACGTGAGCTTCCCGCAACAACTTCATGTGCACGGATCAACCTAATGAATTCAACTAAAAAAAATATCTCTCTCTCTCTCCCCCCTCTCTCTCTCATGAGAGCTCCTGTTCCCTGGAGATCTGATACGCTGGTCTCTATTGTATGGTGGTGTAGCAATTTAGACCTTAAATTTGACCGCCCCAAGAATTTCCCCTGCTGAAGTACACTGGAGCTATAGACAATGAATTGCTTTCAGGTTTAGCAGGGGCAGTGCACAACTAAAATAACCTCTCTCTGGGTATTTCAATAAATGATGTAATGCTATTACAACATTAGATTTTGGTTTTTAGTCCATGTGCTCATTCAGGTTTACCAGAGGAGAGCGAAAGTATGTGGTTGCATGACATACTGTACACAGTGTAATCCCGGGAGGCCTTACAGTGCTGGGTCTATGCGGGTACACACACACACACACACACGCACACGCACACACCCCCCACCCACTTTGTGTATGTTCATCAACTGAAACACAATACTAGCAACCTTGCTTCAGTGCTACACCTAGCTAGCATTAGCTAGCAGGTCCCTTCATGGGAGTATCTGTAGAGAGGGCCGTTTGGGAATACTGTGGGTAGGTGGGTGGGGGACGGGGGGTAGGGAGGGGGAGGAGGAGGGAAAGGCTACATCCAAGCTGGGAGAAGTAGAAATAGGAATAAAACAAATAAACAAATAAATAAATAAATAAAGAAGTATATAAATAAATAAATGTACAATTTTCGTTTAACTGACCGCATTGTGAAGTCGGCCACACCCCACTATGGGAAAACTGACAGATGGAATCACATTACGCTTGTACCCTAGCTTCTGCATTCAGCGCTGCTGTGCTGTGTTGCTGTCTTGGACGGTCACGTGTGTGTGTGTGTGTGTCTCATAGTCTGGTCTGAGCCTCGGGGATGTAGATCTCGATACTGTCTGCGCTCTCCGTGGCCGAGCTCTGGCGCACGGACGCGGCTCGCTTGGCCGCTAGCAGCCGCTTGCGTGCCTCCAGCCGGTGGCGCTCGGAGCTCTCCAGCGAGCGGTCCCTAGCCAGGGGAGGGTGACCCCGCTGGGGCTTCTTTGGCACGGGAGGGGGCATCCGTCTCTCCTGGACAGACACCAAAAACAGCCTTAAAAGGTCAATGACAGCCCGTCCTTCGTGCGGGGGAAGGGTGGGTGGGGTGAGGGGTAAGTGAGCATCAAGAAATACACAAAGGGGGGAAAGGGGTGTGACACGATGGCGGTCATTTTGGATGAGGGATAGACCGGGAAAAGAAAAAGCACCGGTGGTTTAAAATGAGAGCATGCAACGTGGAAGTTAGGTTATTGTTCACAGCGGCAGCGATTTGCGCTGGGTAATAGCGCACGGCGGTGGCCATTTTGGTGAGGTAATAGCAGTCATTGGAGGTGGTGGTGCCCCGACGACGCATGGCGGGTAGTGTTCTGTAAAGCAGCTCACTGTCGACAACAAACACAAAGAGGCGATGACATCAGGCATGCGACATGACAATACGCCACAACAGCACAGACACCATATCTCTTCGCATGCGGGTTAACTAGGCATTCCCAAACACAATCGGATTCATCGTGAAACCAGGTTAAATTAACAGACACGTTTGACCTATGCAGTGCAAACCTTTATTGGTGGAGGGTCAATGGGCTTCCAGTTGTTGGCTTTGAGCTGGTGGAGCTCATCAAACTTCAGGCTAATGTTCTCAATGGACAGCTGAAGCATGTCCCAGTAGCCCGCCAAGTCCTGGGAGATGGGTCTCGGATGGGCATTGGGGTTCTGATAGACAAACACAGACAGTTTGTAGTTATTTATGGCTGACTAAGGCAATGTTGTAGTAAACTGGCTATTAAGGAAATTCTTTCCATTTGTAGTTCTGTTTATTTATAAATATATTTTATATAATCCATCGGTGCAAAGGTTCTAATGTAGGGCAAACGGTGAACATGTAAGTAAGTAATGTGGTTGTCTATTGTACTTACTGTATTGTACTTACTATGTACTGTAATAGTATAATGCCTAAGGCGGTAAATAACAAGCAGTACCACAACAATACATGCAGCGTATACGGAGGAGAAGACATCCAGCCGCATCGTCAATGAACCCTGGCAGCCAGTGATTTGTGCAGTATGATGTCAGTGCACGTGTGTCTGTGTGTGGGGGTGGGGGTGGGGGAGGGGAGGGGATATGTATTGGATGAGGCGACACGTACCAGATTCTCCGCGCACAGCTCCCGGAACTGTTGGAACTTCTTCGACATAAGCAGCTGGGCGCTCCCCACTGCACTGCGCATCTTCCCAAGGACTGCAGAAATACACACGTGCGCGCGCACACACGCACAGAATGCAATTACTCAGGGGGCTGCAGAATGCACGGCGTTGTGCTGCAGACAGTGGAAGGTGCATTAGTATGTGCGTGGGCATCAAATGAGCTCGAGACGCGGTTATCTGCGTGCCGCAGGAAAGGGAGTCGTCCGGGGAAATTAAATCCCCGTGAAGCACTAGCATTCATGTTCAGTTCAACATTCAGAAAATCTGCTCCCAGTCTTTTTCCACCGTTTCCTCCAACATACCGCGTTAGTGTTTAGGTTTCCACTGTCATACATTACATGTACATTATTTTCTTTGGTTGGTATAATTCTATGTGTATAGAATGAAAAAATGTATTCCTAAACGCCATCTAAATGACCAGATTAATAAAACAGGCTAATTGGAGAAACAAGCAGAGTGAAAGGCAGGTTGTCTCTGCAAGCTATCACCTTGAAGGAGCACCACTGTTTTACACATTACGTAAACGTCACTAGCCTGTGAAGGCTACGCTCGCTGCATATGTTCTGGACTAGAGGAGAGTTTGTACAACGAGGGCTCTAAGGTTTGCTTTAGCCGGGATGGCTAACGCAATGACCTGCTGGCAGATCTGTAACGTTGTGTGTGTGTGTGTGTGTGTGTGTGTGTGAGGGGTCAGTGTATGGCAGAGAGGACACCAGTAGAGCCATGTAAGTATGCCCGGTATGTCTGCAGGCCAGAGTGCCTGAGACTCAAACAAGACACCATTGTGGTCCAATGGTGGGAAGTTCACTACTGTGGAATACCAAACTCTTTAAGTCAGCCAGAAGAGGAGAAAAGAGGAGGCTTGCGCTTGTTCTTTGACATTGTTGGTTTTGCTTTGAAACTTACAATGTGTGACTTGCATCCTTCTAGTATCTTTTATCTGCTATTATTTCATTGTACACATTATGTATCACGTTCCTTCGTATGTCTGTTTAGTATTACCGGTAGTCTCATTATTGCCTTGCAAACGCTGATTTGTTTGAACACCGTCCTTATCCTTAGGATGTTATTGTGCGTTTTGTTTTAACCTGACATGCCAGATGAATTGTTGTCACAAGTCCATCTGGGGAGCCGTAAATTGAAACTGCATGTAAAGAGCAGGCACAATCAACTGGCAAAATACTTGCCAGTTGATTGAATGAACAATCTGGTCATTTTCGCTGTCTGCAAATCTAAACCATGCCTGTATACACAATGCTGATCGGAAAGTTCAGTTGCTACTCGGTCAGACACATTCAAAAATAATTCCTAGGTTTTCCAGAGTTATCCTCACAGCGAAATTAAACCCAAGCTTCAGTTTAATTAAGCTAATTTCTGCTAGTTTTGTTTAAATGTAGCAGCACCCTAAAATGTGTTTTGAGCTGTAAACGCAGTAACATGATGTATCTGTGATGATACACATCAATGCTGGTGTTAATATTAACAAGATTCAGGTTTTTCTCAAAAACTGCATTTTATGTGCTGAAAACAGATCTACACGTCATATCTGTTAAAAATCACCCCAGGACCTGACCTGTTTTAAACGGTACACTTGGTACACTGATTTGTCATCAAAATGTTAACGTTAATGGAGAGTCCCCCTCTCAGCCCCTCCCTTCTCCTCATTCAGCTCCTTTGATGCATTTTTCAAAGTTGTAGTGGAAGGAGTCAGGCTCTGGGGTACAGTTACACTTTTAGTGATGACTACAGCAAACAGCATGTTGTGGTCTGGTGGTGCTATAACCCAACCCAGTATTTATCTATTTGGTCATTTGTAATGAATGAACTGAAAGGCGTTTTGAAGCTGTAATATCTATTCATTCAGTAATCATTCAAGTGATGACTGCAGCTAGCCAGTATGGATGCCACTCACTCTCTTCAGGCAGCAGGGTCTGCTCCTCGTCCTGCTCCATCTGCCGGCACCAGCCCTTCATCCTGTCAGTCTCTGCCTGCAGCAGCTTCAGGAACCAGCGGCCATCCCGTGGGCACACTGACCGCGCTGCCACCACCACCTCTGGCGTGGCCTGGTCCTCCAGCTCGGCACCCCCGTCCATCCAGGGCTCCGGCGGGGGTAGGATGGATGGGTCGAAGCCCGCCTCGGCGTAGTCCTCGTCAGCGGCGCAGGCGTGGTAGTGGTTGCCCGAGCCCTGGATGCTGACGGTGGGCGTGGCCTCGCGAGAGTGCTGCCGCGGCAGGGTGGCACAACTGCGCGGCTGCGGTGCCGGAGCCTCCGGAGTGTCCGCCGCGTTGTCCAGGTCAGCCTGGACTGCCGCCGTCACACTGTTGGAGCGCGTCATCCTCCGATAGCTAGGACACCAGGGAACACATTGAGAGTGGGATTGGCGCCTCCGCTGGTTGCGGCGTGCAACTGCACCATGAGTATTATTTTTATTGTTATGTTTTTTATGTATTTATTATTTATTTATACTGTAGTGGCAACACCACTTTGTCCATGAGGCAGAGAAGTGTGTTACCATAGTAACCATATGAAACATAAAACAATTCACTTCCGGAGTGGCAGCATGTTTCCTGCAACTGGACTCTCCAGTGTGTCCTGCTGTTGGATGTACAATGTTAGCATTTAAGGCAGATGTGACGTTTACATCTGCTGCTTGGCTCCACTAGCGTGCGCATGCTAGCTGTTACATTAAGAGATGCATCCCTCCTGCAGCCTGAACGGTATGCGTTTGAGTGTTTGCATCATCACCTGGCTGTTGCAGAAGCAGAGAAGTGTACGTTCATCTCACACACACACACAATTCCCAATCATTAATTAGAAGAGAAACCTCTG
The DNA here is from genome assembly GCA_026546735.1 of Forbesichthys agassizii. Classification (NCBI taxonomy): domain Eukaryota; kingdom Metazoa; phylum Chordata; class Actinopteri; order Percopsiformes; family Amblyopsidae; genus Forbesichthys; species Forbesichthys agassizii. Next base: position 2,594,275 of record JAODLL010000013.1, read on the forward strand.
TTAGACAGCATTTTCCAAATGGCATAACACCAAGAGACACACACACACACACACACACACACACACACACACAGTACACACTTGGCTCGCTGCACAGAGCAAACCACACCCTCTGTGATGAATGGAAGGCATGAGGGGGTTTTAGAGGGAAGATAGCCCCTCACTGCCAGATTACGCGCTGAAGCAGTACGAGGACCAAGGCAGCGCAGTAGCACAACCGAGAACGTGCCGGAATGCTGCTGGGTGAAACGTGTGGCGATACACGCACTGACGCACAGCCCTTTTTGGAAACACCAAACAGAGTGTGAGAATAGGACAATGTGAGATTGGGCTGCTGTTTGGTGTTTCACCACCAAACTGAATAATGCATATATTAAACAATGAGCAGCACAGCGCAAATGACACCGTTTCAGTTCCACTGCTACTAATGACTGATTGAGGAACTATGATTATGATAGAGGAACTGTTATAATGATTCAGTCTAGAGCCCAATCATGAAAAGCCGATCTATTTGAATATTTTAGAAACGTTATGTCTATTGTATAAAACTATTGGTAGCCTTGTGAGACCATCCAGCTCCCGCTTTATTTACATTTAGTTGCGAGTATCAGATTGGCTACCCTGCCATTCAGACCGTTTTACACAAACCGTGGAATTGAGCAGGCCAATCACAACTCTGTGTCTAATATGGGGCGGGTTTGTTATGATGATTGTACAGAGGAGCGCTGTTGAGCAATGTTTGTAAACCACATTTCATTGCTCTGATTGGTTGTAGGTCTAGCCAAATGTCTCCAGAGGCATATCGGTTTGCGCCCGTTAACGCCTCTTAGAAATTGAAAATGAAGTGAGTTTCCAGACTAACACATTTGCAAATTAGTATGGCAATGCCACATTAGTCTAGAGGAAACATACAGGGAAACATTCCTGAAAGATTCAGAACTAAACTTGTATGTGTGGCTCCAATCATCACCAGACACCTCCTACAACCATTCATCAGCCATACATGGCTCCTCTTCCGTGAACAGCCAGAGAGAGAGAGAGAGAGAGAGGTAGGGTTGGGGTGGGTCGGTGAGATCAAACGGTGTGTGTGTGTGTGTGTGCGTTCAGCGCGCGCCAACACAGCCTCTAATGCCGCCACCTGTGCCTGTGTGGAGTGTGTGCACAGCAGTTAAAGAGTAACTCCTCTGAGCAGGTGTTTAGCTCCATAATGACCTCAGCCTGCCTGCTATCTGCCCCACTAACAACTTCCTGCCAGGCCGAGGCCAAACACAGCCCAGACAGACAGACAGACAGACAGACAGAGAGAGAGAGAGAGATTTATAGATGCTAGATAAAAAGACAGACAGACACCTAGCTGGTGTGTGACAGCAGAAAGCTGATAAAGGACGCAAATAGCTTAACAGCAAAAGGAGGGAAAAAGAAGCAAGAAAAAATAATAAGGTGCTGAAATGTGTAGGATCCTGTTAGGATCACACAGAGCCACGCAGAACCTTGTAAATCACATCAGAGATACAGATAGAATCCTGCATTCTATAGCTGGCCTCCCATGGACTCTCAGACTCTTTAAATGTCTACGCAAAGCTATAACTTCGCTTATCTAAGGGGGGCTAACAGAAAGAACTGTTTGGAAACTGAAATTCTAGACAAAGGAGTCGAACAAATAAATGAACAGTAATTTGTTTATTTGAGGCCAATTGTCAAGACAACCCAACAACTAGTGAAAACACTGTGACTTTGAACCTGGAGGACCTGTTGAAGTCGATGTTGTACATATGCTTTGGTCGCTAAGACAACCAGCACTGCTTTCATTGTGATTGCTAAGCCACCTTCAGTACCACCAAAGCTACAACAGCGCTGCGCTCGTGAGCGGCCGTGAGACATTTGATATGTGTTTGGAATCAACCATTGCAGTCAAAAAACCCGCTTTTAAATCCAATGTCACGGATATTGTAATTCCTCTGTTGCGCTTTTAATAAATGCCATGTGTTCTAGCTTAGGGAAACATTAAAGAGAAACACATAAATCAACAGTGGACATACTGGGATAAAGACTGTAAATAAAATAACACTTGTGTTCAAGTGCATCTAGCCTGTCATTATAAGGCGTGTCGAGATGGTAGGCCCATTTGTTACAGTGTGTCCTGCTGTTTAACAGCTCTCCAACCGCTCCATCTACCTCGAGACAGAACTCAGGTCAACTCAAACAGTGAGCTGAGATTATGACCCAAGGCGTGCACACACACACACACACACACACACACACACACACAAACACAGGATAGTTTGAAGGTATATATAGATTTCAGGTTGGGTAAACAAGCAAGTGAGTGGCAGCCAGCATAAATACACGCCTCATCGCTAACGGCAACCCTAACACATCCCCCAGTGCTACTACAGGTATCCATGTTGAACACAGTCATGCAGGTGTGATAGAGGAGTTAATATTTGCCATGGGAACTTGAGGTCCCTTTTCAAAGCTTGGTCAACCAGCTAAATCCTCCTCTTTCAGAAATCCTCGTGTGTGTGTGTGTGTGTGTGTGTTTGTATCAAAGTTAGGCATTACTCCCGCCAACGATAACGGCCGGGTCTCTCTCTCTCTCGCTCTAGTTCTATGGGATGAGAATCCTGCCATAATTCGAAACCGAAAAAATAAGGTTTGAAAGGTCGTAACTTAGAGTGTGAAACCTCAAAATCGAATTTGAATGCACGAAAAAAGCACATTTGCTTGTTTTCATGGTTTGAAAACTTGTAAAAGTTGTTCTGAAAAATGGTGCGCATATGCTCGCAAAAACATTTTGAAACGTTTTTTCAGTTTCAATTTATGGCAATATTCTCATCCCATTTAGTTCCTGTCCAGTGGCGCGTGTGAATCTGTCATCTCCCCCCCATGAACAAACAGGACGGTCAACTGCTTCACAGAGCACGGCCTGGGACGCTCCTGACCGACACAGAATGCAGGCAGACATTCCTTACGCGAGGCGGTTATCCATAACCGCCGTGTCAGCAGGGCCTGGGTTAGAGTGATGTGGAACTCAAACCACACCTCCACATGGTAGCTGAAGGAGAAGAAGCTGTGGTTGATGACAGCTCCCTCCTTCGCTCTCTCCTGCCGAGATAAACATCCACACAGAAGGCCTCCCTTCCTCTTTTTTCACACACACACAGAGAGAGAGAGAGAGAGAGAGAGAGAGAGAGAGAGAGAGAGAGAGAGAGAGAGAGAGAGAGAGA
>JAODLL010000013.1:2604689-2628284 GCA_026546735.1 Forbesichthys agassizii
AGACCCTTTGGGGCTGCCCCCCCCCCCCCCCCCTCTCTCTCTCTCTCTCTCTCTCTCTCTCTCTCTCGCTCTCTCTTTCTCTGTGACCTCCTTTACCCTATTGTTAATCTGTGAAGCTGTGGCAGTTTATCTGAGTGGGCCACATGGCCCACTGCAATTAGAATAAAGTCAGTCTGACTGATGCAATTTTCTTTGGATAGTCTGCTGAGGAAATGTGTCTGAATGTCTATGGGGTCACGATTATTGCATTTGTTTAAAGGGGTCACAAGTGTGGTTCTTTATGCCATTCCATTCAAGTATAACTTTGAAAGCCTTTTAGAACATATTTAAAAGGCCAAATATACAATTTCTGTTGGTTGAATAAAAAAATATGTAATGTGCCTTTATTTGACAAACATTTCACTCTTTTTGACACAGTTGAAGTCCTTGACATAGGCCATCATGTGCCAAAAAAAGGCCTGGTATTAACATATAAACACAGAATATGCAGTACTTTCACACTTATTACTTGCTACAAAGACAGTGAAGAAGCTGTAAAAACAGCACTGACATTTTTTACACCCTTGCTTGATCCATTTTAGAAATGTAATTATTATTTTATTGAGACTGGTATACAGTCAAAGCATTTGACAAAACGTCTCCCTGAATAGATTCATTTATTTAGTGACTAAGATACGTCACTTCTCCTCTTCAGCAGGGTCATTTAATAGTGTAAACATGCTTATCACCTGAGTGGAACTTTGAAAAACTTACAACAACCTAGTTGCAGGCATGGCAATGAGGGTATGCATGGGCATAAATCTGCCCCTATATACACTACATTATTTTTAAGTATGCTTTAGATTGATGGATACATGTATTATGAAGCCTACAATATTTTTAGTCATCGACCGTTCAACAAAGTGTGATTGTTTTCCACAATGCACATCAAACTACTCAAAAAAGAAAGCCAGAAATTTGTTTTAAAAAGTTACATGGCAAAACAAATCCAGTCATCAGGGCCCTATTTCAGCAAGCAGGTTTAACAAACTCTGAAACTAAGTCTGAACTCTGAGTTGGCCAACTCTGAGATGGAAATCTCAAGAGTTTTCATTAAACCCGCTTGCTTGCTGAAATAGGGCCCAGTTTGAAAACAATATGCTACATTAGCAGTAAAACATTTATATTTTATTATTATATCTGACTGATATGCTTTACATTATGTCTTAAACATTTGGTCAAGGTCATGATCCGTCAATTCAAATAAGCATCACACTTTGTTCCACATGAATCATTTACCCATATACTGTTTTTCATAACATGCCCAAAGCTGATGAAGAGTAAATCCTTTTTTGATAATATCCGTGGATAATCATCTTAATTTCTTTCAAAGCTATGGCTTTTTAAAGGAACTATTAATGATCATCATACCATTAATGGGAATGTCTCAGATTGCTGTGTGTGAATATGCAATGATTTAGTTTTTGTCTTGTAAAACAATTATACTGTATAGCCTAAGCCTATTCAGCAGACACTTTTATAAACCCATAAGTACATTTGCCAATAGCCAAGCATAATAGGTCAGAATTCAGAAACATGTCCCATACATGCATATATTAGCATACAGTTTACGTGCTTGCCTGCATGTTGTGTGGACATACTGTTTATGGCCTACGTGTTTACATGCGTAGAAGGTTGTAAAGTATGATTTGTGCAAGCAAGCTAGGTCATTTCTCAATGAGCAAAGAGAGCTGTGTGTTGTTGGCGTATTGCCACACTGCAAGAGGCGATAGCCAGAGTGATACTCTTGCAAAACAGCGTCCCTTGTTGCTTTAGGTCTTTGAAGCACGCCACCCTTACAGTGAACCCTATTTACCTTATCTCCACAGGCGGATGTTTAGGTGCTCCCAGACAAGCCACACCTCCTCCTTAGATATCAACAAAGGGTCTATTTGCCAACAGGCTACAAATAAAAAGTGTGTAACCCTGAATATGCTGTAGGAGCAGGCTGAGAAGGGTGTAGCTGTAGCATATAGGAAGGTGAGTATGCTATGTTTTTACTGTTTTCGACATTTTGCAACGTCTTTGCACATTTACTCATTTTAGGCTTAGCACCAGTTTGGTTTGTTAACATACATTTTTATTTTCGATTGTTTGTTTTTCTTGGCCCTTTAGAAATAAAAAAAGAGACTGCTTGTAGGTAGCAGCAGTTGTGTATGTATACACTGTTTTTGAACAAGAGCCACAGGGTATGCTATAATAGTAGGCTACAACTGATTACTCCATCCTCCTCAGCCCACAACGGAGACAGAAGCAGTTGGTCTGCAAAGAGCTCCTGACTCGTGTGACGAGAGGGGCGGTGCAGGTGGCTTCACGTCATATCGCACGCCGCGCTCCCATTGGTCGGCGATTCTCACCCGACACAGCTGTGATTGTTTTCTGCAGAGGAAGTTCTGGTCTCTGGTATGAGCCCTGCACTGTGGAATGGAATAGCAGCTTTTTTTCTTGAGTCTCTCGCCAACGATGATGTGAGAGAAAAACGTGTTACCATTCTTTGTTGCAAGCTCCAGAAATAATCCTCATTTCCATTTCCTTTTATGAAAAGGAACTAAGGAGAGTGTTTATGCCAGACTCTGAATACGTCTAAAGGTCAAGGTAAGCAAATAACCCTTAATAATAATACGTATTTATACTAATTGGATAAATCCACGAGTTTATAACTTCTTCATGTTGTGTTTTTATCACTATAGTTTAAGCCATTCACATGCATTTAAACTCATAGCACGGTGTATCTTGTCTTGTTACAGTGTTTCAAAGTGTGTCTAAATGCATACAAGCATACTATATAGTCTGACTTCATGTCTTCCGCAGCTAATACGTGCCAAATGCCAAGACTAGAGGACCACTGTTGGAGTCGCTCATGTACATCGAGAGTGGAATCTAAGAATTTGTCGGGGGCAAACTGGGTCGCATCAAAAGCAAAAGAAATGATGTCAATAATAACCACGGTGTTGAGCAGCGCATACGTCTCTCTTCAAAACGCCAGGACGGCCAACTTGATTCGACGTGGACTTGTTCTCTTCACCGTCGGAGTATTCCTCGCGTTGGTGCTCAACTTGCTTCAAATACAAAGAAATGTCACGTTGTTTCCAGAGGAGGTTATGACAACTTTGTTTTCCTCCGCGTGGTGGATCCCACCTTGCTGTGGCACAGGGGCTGGTAAGTGCAGTGTTCACATCGAACATTGTTATTACTTGTAAGTAACACGTGCACATATGAAAGCACCGACCAATGTTTTCGGTAGGCTATTTGGGACAATGGAATGCTGAGTAGGTGGGGCTGTCAACAGTCAGGGTCTTTTCATTTTAACAATGCGCGCAAATGCCCAGGTAGCATTCATAACACCGTGATACGTTGATGTCAAACGAGCAGCATACGTTTATGCTCCGTTTGTGTACCTGTTATGTAATCATTTTTCCATGCGACACCACTGTATTTTGGGAGTTTATTAAATAATTCTGGGTGCATACAGTAGCACTTTCTTGCCGTCCAATTGGCTACTCCACACAAAAAAAAAAAATCAGACACGTAGGACTGCGCTGCTCACCCATTGGTTGCCGTCATAACGGGTGAGCTGGGGGGCGGGGCCTTTATGCCGCCAGTCTGGGAAATAGGAAGTGAAAGCTAATATCAGACCCTCCCAGTGCAGAGAAACAAAACAAAACTTAAGGACACAAGATATTATGTGCTTTGCTGCTGTTTACCATTATTTGACATACCCTTTTTTTTAATTAAAGGCCTGCTAAAACACTGTGTTGGCTTACAAAAGTTAAAATGTGTCTGGCGAGCAATATAACACTATAACCTACTATTTATTATGAGATTGGAAGGGTAACATTTAATTAATTTTTCTTGCATTAATGTTGTGTCCTGTTTTTTTGCAGCTGTTGTTGGCCTCTTGTATCCCTGCATTGACAGCCATTTGGGAGAACCACACAAGTTCAAGAGAGAATGGGCCAGTGTTATGAGATGCATCGCTGTCTTTGTTGGCATCAACCACGCCAGTGTTGTATCCTTTCAACCAGAGGATGACAAGATAATTGTTGCTGGTTCTTTCAATGCTTGCCCGTTGTAGAAGAAAATGATGTAGCGGCCTACATTCTTTCCACATGACTGAATGTTGTGCATGTACTTTTTCTCAATATGATTATTTTCTAACTAGTTAATTTCAGTTTCACGTTGCCCTAAACTAATCTGTATCACAGAAACTCGACTTTGCCAACAATGTCCAGCTGTCTCTAACGCTGGCAGCTCTGTCCTTGGGGCTGTGGTGGACCTTTGACCGGTCAAGAAGTGGGTTTGGCTTAGGGATTACAACTGCCTTCTTGGCCACAGTCATCACACAGTTGCTTGTGTACAATGGAGTATACCAGTAAGTCACTGTCTGTAACTAATACAATTGTTGACTTTGCCGCCATGTTTTGTCTTTGGTTTCCAAAACTTTTGTTTAATTTTGAAGCTGGAATCAATAACATTCCAGTTTAGGTAATGTTACAGTAAGTCCTAGTGATTACTTGGAAACAAAACATGGACTGCATATTATTGTATTACGGTACCTCAACCACAAAATATATTTTCATCTTAAGCAAAACAACTGCCCATTATATAACTTGTTCCTAATCATTGACTTACAGTGAGTGAACAAACATGTATTAGTTCAGTGCATTGCTCAAGTATGCTTTGCTAGCATTTGAGTTTGTTCCTGGTTCCGCGTTCATTACTCACTTACATGACTCACAAGAGTTAGAAACACAAATTAATTTAAACAATTGCTGTGAAGGAAATAGGTTAGACATGTTAAGTTTCCCACCAACAATAATGAATCCAAATTTGACAGATGAGACGTGAAAATGAATACAATTATATTATTGTGTGGAGATTTGGATGTCTCGTGTTTATAAAACCAATTAATGCCCCCAACTTACCGTCAATGGAACTTCATCACACAAAGAAACCCATATCTAGATATACTTTCTTCAAATGCGGTGTTAACAGGGGTGATGATTTACAGAGAGTTCAAAATGCTTCAACTGCTCTTTTTGACTGAGACAACAAAAGATTAGTAGACCATTTTTGTTTTCAACATTAAAGCTCCATCTATTTTTACCTGCAGAGAGCCTTTGAAGCAGTTCAGGTTGCCGTTGTTTGTGTTAGGAGGAGTTAACAATGCACTGTATCTTTCTTAAAATGTTAATAGTAGTTTGTTTATGTAATGGTGTTGGTTTCTCTTTCTCTCTCTCTCTGTCTTTGTTGTACTTCAGGTACACGTCTCCAGACTTCTTGTATGTACGTTCCTGGCTCCCTTGTATATTCTTCTCAGGAGGCGTGACTGTGGGAAACATAGGACGCCAGCTTGCCATGGTAAAGCCTGCTGCTAATACTACTGGTGCATTCTTGTAACCGGTCACTGTGCACTGTAAATATGCACTGAAACTTCCCATAACCTTCTAAATGTCTGGTAGAAACCAGTTATCTACGGCAGGGGTTAAAAGTATACGTTTTAATTACACTGTAATAGCCCATGACTGCGAATGACATTATGAAATGGTTGTGGGGAAATGCTTTGTGGAAAAAACTATTTCATTCATAATATATAGTATTCGCATAGCGTCAGCATGGTCCGTTGGGACCATTTTATAGACTGTGAAATCCGAATTGCCGTATAAAACACTGGTACAGTAGCCTACTATGGTAACACCCTACGTATGAGTTTAACATGTAGACTACTATAGAAAGGACAATCCTACCTACCTTTGCTTTACGGTGATGGTTATTGATGTTGTAAATCAATATTTCACTGATCCAGCCTCAGATTATAGTTGTAGGACAAGCGATACTTGTATGACTTCACCTCTAAAGTATGGCAGATAAACGGCAATGTTTCCAGATGTTGCCCTGTCATTGCTCAATTCAGCAATTCTTTACATGGATCCCAACATTTGATTCATTTCTTTTAAGTAGGCAACATTTACATTCGAAACAATAGCCATTTAAAACTAAAATCTAATGTTTAACTTAACAGTTGTGTTGACAACAGTGTATAGATATATGCAAACTACTGAGCCCTCTAGCCCAGGGGCGGGGAACCCTGGTCCTGGAGGGCCTTTGTCCACCATGTTTTAGATGTCTCCCTGCTCCAACACACCTGACTCTAATGAGTGGGTCGTTAGAAGCCTGATAACGACCCACTCATTTGTATCAGGTGTGTTACAGACATTTAAAACATGCTGGACAGTGGGTCCCCAGGACCACGATTCCCCGCCTTTGCTCTAGGCTTTCTGTATTTGCAAAACGGCCGCGGCGTAGAATTCTGACGTCATCGAATACCATGTATTATCCCTTCCAGTCATCTTTGGTGTCTTTATTAGGCGTTTGCCCTAAAGCCTCAGCTCATTCAAAGTGCAACGTTAGATTCCTAGTTTGAACTGGGGTGAAGCATGAATGCAGATTAAGATAGTCATCACTTAGTTGACCACAGTGGCTGCTGCTTGTGTTTGCAATGGCACTTTTGCCCACCCCTAGTCTTATTTGTAAGTGGTAGAAGGTGCAGACTAAAGGTTCTTTACTTTTTACTTTGAATTAAAACGTACATACATGTATAATTGTAATGGTGTTTTGTTGTTAAATCAAAATACAGTGTAATGCTATTCTAAGGAAACGCCTTCTACTTTCTCCTGTTAAAGGTATAGTCTGTGATTGTAAGATTAAACATCTTTTGTCAAACTCGCCAAATATCTAATCACATTCGCCAAGTTTACTGTTCTCTGTGCGTGCTGAAAAAATGATACGGTACTTATACACAGCCCTGGCTCGGTCAATAGGAACATAAACAAAGTGGCGAACACCGCTCACAAGAATTACATACCCTTCCTTTATTAAGCTCTTAGAATATTGGTACTTCATTGGTACTTAGGCTTCTATTATTTCTGAGAATTGTATATTAGATACTGGTTGTTGTAAATCTATAACTATTTTTCCCTGATGACATCCTGCTCTCCAAACATTATTACATTACATTAATATTATCCTAACAGAATGTTGGTTGTGTAAGAAAACTGTTGTATGACCTGTTCTACTATTGACAAATGTACTGATTTATCTGTCACTTTGGATAAAGTGAGTTAAGTGTCCTGTAAATGTAAACCAGTAATGCATAACTAATGCTGTTAAAGAACAAATATTTGAGTTCATGATAGGATGCAAGACAAATCAACCTCAATGAAGCGTTTTCATAGATCTTTGTGACAGTCAGTGCTAGTGTTACTAGTCTCATATACAGTAACAGTGAAATGGTAGTGACATTGATTCATTTGTTTACAGCTCTTTTTCTTTGCCTCTCTCTCTTCGCTCAGGGTGGTGCTGAGAAACTCCATAATGATTGAAACCACTGGATGAAGTGAAAGGAAGCCAATATTGCAACCATAACAACGTAAGGAATAAGTAGCAAAAAAAGACAATAGTTTTGACTCCCTTTGAGCTCAGACAAACGTGAAGGTCGGGAAATTATCTCTGATCTAATGTGCCAAGTTGTCTTTGAGATCTGGTGGCAAAAAAAACCACATAGCCCTCCCATATCTGTTGTCTGTTATACGTAGCACCTACCACACACTAGGTGGCAGTAAATACTACAGAGTTTGCCCGTGTCTTTGCGGTGAATAGCAGATTCATTTTCACATTAAGAAGAGTGAGCTCTTTAGTGTGTTGCAGTTAAACAGTATAGGTGTGCGTGCATTTGTGTGGAAATGGAAAATGGCGGTGCTAAATTGTCTTTGTTTTTTTTTTCTGATTATAATCTGATCATAAAAGGGAAAAACTGCATGTGGAGTAGGTGCCAAAATGTCCCTAACTCTTACATAGGTGTGTATATATAGGTCATGTGTGCCGTCATTGTGGCACACATTAGATGTAATGTATGTTCCCAAATCGAACCAAAATTTATATTTATTTTGTAAATCACTTAAGAATTAGAATGACCTCATCAAAAATGCCACACCAAATATGCATGTGATAACAAATTATGTCAGCATTTTTTTAGGCTATATGGACATATTGCAGGATTCACACAGGAAAATCATATTATTTAATTCATGTTTTTTCCACTAACATTCAGTAAGTGCCAATCCATACTAGTCAGTATTGGGTGATGCATGTTCTTATTTTGTGTTTATGTGGAGACAAACTCTAAGAAAGTGAAGGAAAAGGACTTTCTGCCTTTCACTGATGCAAAATGCAACTTTTCTTTGCATTGGCATGTTTTTGAAAGAATGTACAAGGATAGTGATAACCCACACCAGCATCTTTAATAGTTGTATCTATATTTTCACATCATAGCCAATGTATTGACTGACACCAACAATGGTTTGTCTCACATTAAAAAGTTAACTATTTACAAATTGAATAATGTTTGGGAACATACACCAATTAAAGGTTATGGGACTTTGTTCAGCCTCATAGCGTTGCAATCTGTGATTGCCTGTGTATTATAGAATTTAGTGCTTTTGTCACTATACAGTACCAGTTTAGTTTTATAATGTGTACAACGTAGTGATGCCATTGCTTACATGTATAATGGTTTGTAATCTGACTGGTATTACTATACTATACCTACAGTATGTTAGGTAGCTGTTTGGGGGGTCTAGAGAATTACGTGCAATCAAGTGTATAAATGAGCCGATTTTCTTCATTATTTATTATTTCTGGCAGTGGCAAAACAAGATTACTTGCTGATTATATGCAGTGAGGAAATGTTAGGAGCAATAACACCAGTGTTTTTGGAAAAACAAGGTTTGTCAGACAACTTGCCTTTGTACAGTCTATAACACTGACTACTCTTACCATAGAGAAGAGAAAACATACTGTCAAACTGTTTAAAAACCTGATGATTGAAGAAAATACTTATATTTCTTTAAAGACTTTTTGTTTGTTTTGTTTTACACAAAAGATCACATTTGGGATGTCATATCCCCTGTTTGATTCTTCTCACATTCAGGTGTGTTTACTAAAAAGGAAGCTTTAGTTTTGACTTGGTGAAGAATCTATTTCAATGTTTTGAGAATGCATGTGTGTATTATTTTTTCAAATAAATAATCAAAGTTGGTTTTGTTTTCACTTATTTGACCATTATAAAGTGTATTTTGGCTAAATGCAGTAGGCTATTAGCCTGGTGTAACCTGGGTAACCTGGGTTACACTCCATTGAGAAGTGTTTGCAGTCGTTTGCTCCTGCTTGACGTGGACCTCTGGTGAAACTATTGGACAGTGCTGAACCAATCAGCGTTGCTACAAGTGTTTTGATCGTCCTACCACCATTTGGAAACACCCTTGACTTCAACGTCATCTCACTAACCCACGCTGATTGGGCTGCCAGCAGTGTGGCTGTGCGAATGCTAATGTGACCAGGGTTTCCAGACTGTAATCTTAGCTAAATAAATTGAGCTGAGAGCAATAGTCAGGCAGAGCCAGGCTACTTGCTCAAAGCCTGTGTGCAAAGTCAGATTAAATCTATATCTTTGAAATCACATGATTATATACCCATGTTATGTAGAGGATCTACAAAAATGAACATCCGCTATTCATTAATTTTAAATAACTATATTTGTTGAACAACAAAGCACAAGCCTAATTACTTGTCTTGATGATTCTCTTGAAACAACGGCATCCACAAGAATGTGATGGTCAGCCGTAGAGCATGTTGTACTGTTCCTGCATTCTGGGCTGGTGTGGAAGAGGGTATACATTGTGTTTGCTGTGACGCTGAATTTGAATAGGAAGAGGAGCCTCTTTGTATGAGACCTGTTATAGACTCAAGACCCCCGTGGTCTCTGATGAAACTACGTCTGCTTGCCACCAGGATTGATATCAGAGGGATATTCCCCGCACCCCCTCCCCCCTCCACACACACAAATCCCCTTCCACTGTCTACCCTGTGCCATGACATGACGTTTCTGGAGAGCAGACCTAAACCTAGCAGGGGACTGACAGTTAACCTTTTGCACTGAGGAACATTTCTGGGAATGGGGCCAATGTCTGTGGGCTATTTTAATTCAACCCTCTTCTCATCCCCCTTCTCTCTCTTTCACTACACTATCTCTTTCTCTCTGCTAGGACCTAATCTGGTCATGAGCATTAAGCCAATAGGGTTTGGTTACTTCATCTACGTTGTGTACAACTACAACAGAGTAAAACGAGGTTAGATTATGTATGCATGTTTGTTTTAGTTATTTACAGTGCATGTTTGGTTGTCTATCTGGGCCTGATGTCCTCTCACAGCGTGACAAGGTTTCCTGGCTGCAAGGCCTTGCCTGCCTCCCTCTCAACAGGAGCCTCTGTAGTAAGATGGCGGGCTGAGGGGACTCCTGTCAAGCCATGCCAACTTCTTGTTCCCATTTAAAACTCTCACAGGCGCTGTCACATGTACATGTGTAACAAGGGTCAGCTGCTCCGGTGGTAGCACTGTAGCTAAAATAGGCTACATCCCTCCCAACAGTATTGAGTTATATACAGTATAACAACCGTGTTGGAATGTTTAAGTAATTTACTGTAAATCTAATGACTAAAATTAAAACATTGTGTACAGCCTGGGATGGGGGTAAATGTACATGATGTACACAAATGCAAGCACATATGTACATACACCCAGTTACATGTATGTATATACATATATATACACACACATGCATACATACACATATACCCATACACACACACACACACATCTACATACATGTACCTATACATACATATTATATATATACTGTATACACGTATAAATACATACCCGTACTCCTGCATATACCCACACACACACACCACCCACACAAACAAATAAATATATACACATCCATGTACAAGACCATGCATGTCCCCACCTTCTAATGCAGTAAAAAGTGCATTAGTGCAATGTGATAGGCCGTGTGAAGTCCGTTCCTTAGGTGCTGTTGTGTTGTGGAGTCTAATTGCTGATGGTACAAATGAGCCCCTAAAACGTTTTGAGGCTCTGGGCTGGATGAGTATGTGGCTGAAGGAGCTCCTAAGCTGCCTCAGCTCAGCGTAGAGGGCAGATACATTTACAAAGGAGCAAACAGATATCAGAATAGCAAGTGATGTTTTTTGTTACCACCAGATGACAGTATAAAATCCTTCCAATGTTGTCTGGACATCGTAACTGAGATCTGAGGACCCCTTGTGGAGAAGTTGGAAATAACAAAAATCTACAAAGGAAATAGAGTGTGTCTTGATTAAAAGACAGGCAGAACAGTATGTGTTTGTGTTATTCGCATGGTATATGTATTACAAATGTTCTTATTAAATGGAAATACAATAATCCTTTACTAGATATTATATCTAACATGTCATTTCAAAAAATAGTTTCATACATATAGATGTCCACTGAGCCTTTTCCAACCAGTGTCTGCCATCAGATCTCTCTGTCGACCTAGAATGTACCTTATTCAAAAATATAATGTATTCATCATCAGTGAACTGCCACGATCAGTATGGAAAAGGTCATCCAAAACCAACGGAGGCAAATGGCCTCACACTTTAAACAGCCTGCCAAAAGTCTTCAGTCGCGTTAAGACCCTAGATTATCTCTGTGAGAGCTAATGAAAGTGTGTGTGTGTGTGTGTGTATAGCTGGGGGAAGGCTATCGTCTGGGTCTACTGAGTCTTCATTACACCAGAGTTAGGTCCACTTGTGTCCGCGTGCCTCCCATCTCCCTGCAGGGCCTAGCCAGGAATAATGAATTACAGTATGGGAGGCCATGGGGAGCCAGGGCTCTGAAACGGACTCCATTTTAGCTCAAATTACCTCTCAGATCCCATTCAAATCTCTCTCTCTCTCTCTCTCTCTCTCTCTCTCTCTCTCTCTCTCTCTCTCTCTCTCTCTCTCTCTCTCTCTCTCTTTCTTTCTCTATCTATCTCTCTGGGAACTGATTTGTTTAGAACATTTCTTCATTCACTCACATTTTGGCCATTTAAGTGGCTCCACTTTGTATTTATTGTATTTTCTTTCATATAACATACAATAATGTACAGTGTTACACATGGGAGTGGAAGAGCTATTCCACTGTAATCGTTGTCAATGTCAGCCCCTGTCCCCTTCCTAAGGCAGAAGTAGGGCCAATGCACAATCATCATTACCCTGGGGTGGTCCTATACAACACATACAGTTAATACCCATACGGATAGATAGATAGATACACTTAGATACACACATAGTTTTAACAATCCTGTCTTTCTTGTCTCCTGTCGTTCATAGTTGAATGACAACAACACCCTCACAAGATGCCACATTATGTCTATCATATCAAAACAAATCTTCCTATTTTTCATTATAACACAATGTAGGCTAATGGCATACAATACTGTAAATGGAAGTAGTGTTTTATTGTAGGACAGACTATACAATATATTGGAAAGAAGAAAAAAAACAGCAAAAATGTGCATTTGGTCCAAAATACCAAACATGCATTATGTGTGTCCCATGTCTTTTTCAAATGCATTTTTTGTAAAAACAATAGACATAAAAAACTGAATGCTTCATTGATATCATTTAAATTGACAAATCCAAAGACATTATAATACCATTTATTGTAGCTCATATACCCAAAATCTGTATCATAAACAGCCTAACTTGACATTATAGGTAGCTAAGTGAGTAGTAGCCTAAGTCATAGAAAGCAACAGGCTAGTTAGAAGCTTAAACTGGTATGTTGAATTCCCATGAAAGTTGCTGCTCTGAAGGGCATTTGAGAACAGTTGACAAGGGTTAAGACCTGGCCTGATACATAATATATTCACAATCTATAGTCACTGTTGGGGGTAAAAACAATTCAGGTGCACAGGGGTCAAAGGTACCAGGCCCACATGCACTTCCAGCAGATTCCAGAACTATTTTGGCGAGTTTAACAAGACCATGCCACACAAGAAGAAGGTGTCGAGTGTCACGTGTGACTCGCCTTGTCCCCTATTAATATAACTACCATATATGAACCGATACATTAAGATTGGGAAAGAGTTCAAGAAAGGTTTCCCAAAACCCCTTTCGATTATTATGCTATAGACTACTGCTATTATTATGAGTTGTATTATTATTATTATTATTATTATTATTATTATTATTATTATTATTAGGACATAATTAGCTGTTGTTGATAATACGAAAATGGTAATGCGGTAACTGTTTAAGAACTCTAAAACGTTTTTCTATAGAAACATGCAGTGGGCCTTTAGTGACAATAAGATGAATATGCCTGCCAGCTATACTTCAATCCACCTGTCTCTCCCACCATGTCATGCGTCCTCATGAACCTCGCCACAAGTGCAGGAGGTATGTAGACTATCCAAACCCCGACAAAACTCCCACACTCATGGTATCGGTCTACCACCATAGACGGATCAAAAAGTTCAGCGCAACCTGCAGTTTACTTAGCTCATGACAGCAACAACGCCAATAGGCTATCCTATGTCTGCTATATGATTGATTGGTTTATTTATTCATGTTCCATAGGGTGTTCCGGTACGTTTAAAGACCTAAATATTCAGATTACCCTATAGCATAATCTGAAAATGTAGGATACATTCAATATAGGATGACAATTTTGTTGGTGAACTTTCCCCTGAAATTGGATTAACCATGATTTCCTTACACATTTTTTTTGTAAAAAAAATTCATTTTGCATTGGCAGATGGGGATGTGTGAATATTAAGTAGACATAGCCTAATAGACTATTCCATATTGTAAGAACAATATTGGCTATAACTGTCGTATCCAATATAGGCCCCACACCATGGATTCAGGAATATAACCTATATATTTTGTTTTCGTGTAAGGGTCCGTTAACGAACGCATTTATTTGTGTTCGGTCTTCATAACTGCTCCCACGCCTTGGATGGTATTTGTTCTGAGTGAGAATCTAAACCATTAAACAGACGTAAATAGTCACCGCGTGACATTCATTATTGACTGCCACAAGTAAGACGTCCCGACACGTGAAGTGCTGTGTCCATCTGTAAAACATATGGGCTGTTCATCTATGAATATAGTAATTGATAACATGGATAATATTACGTTTCTAAAAGTTCGTTGCGATGAAAATTATCCTTTTAACAGTTATAAACAAGGCTATGCATATTTTGTTAGCAAATATAGTCTCCGAATGCACTTTGAATTTACGTAAAACATTAAATCAGACTGTAAACGCGAAAATAAAAGCTATAGACATTTGGATAAAATTGTGATTTATATTTTAGTGTGGGCTTTATTGACATTTGTGGATATCAGTGCTGAATACCCATGAATCACACATGAACATTAAATATAACAAGTTCTGAGGCAATATTTCCATTACTTAATAATTGATATGCAATGATTAAATATAAATTGTGAAAAAAGTTTAGTGGGAAAACTCTCGATCGAAATAGATTGTATTAATAAAATTGCTATTTTTAACAAAAACAAAAACAATGCTGTACTAAAGCTGCATCGGCCTATACAATGTTTAAACAACTTTGACGTTTTTAGACAAATCTACAATTTCACAAGTTTATATCTTATAACCAAGGGAGTCAGTTCTACTCCAAACTGTCAGCTAAATTTATGTTTTATCCTGTAAATTACCCATTGTCAGTTCTGTGTTTTATGGTCAAACTATACTAAAATTGCAACACTATGGGTTTAAAACGTCTTTATTCATTACGAGTTGACAAAGTCTTTGCTTAGAACTAAACGCTGCATTCAATCGCCTTGATCTAATTTACGGAAGGCTTTAATTGCCTTCAGGGGGGCAGTTGTTTGTGGTTTAAGCTCGTTTAGGACTTCTATGGAGCAGCCCGAACCGATCCTTGAGAACAATCCCAATTCAAATGAGACTTATACGCGAGACTGATCAGAGGGATTAAGAGTTATTAAAACCTATAACGGACCGCGGCATATATGGGCTTCAAAAGCAAGGTTCAATAGGCCTAACGTACAATGTATCTGAAAACAAAAGGACGGCCTTGATCCATATCAAGGTTGTGCCTATTTTGTATCTTTTCGGTAAGATTATGGCAGGATGACATATATGATTAAAATAAGAAGAGCTAAATTATGTGATGCCGTTCTGCCATATTAACACTTGGCTGACCTAAAAGGGGAGGGGCGGGGGAAGCAACCAAGTACAAAATGTATAGTACACAATCATCAAATGGAAATGGGGGAGACTGCTTTTTTGCGTTTTGAAAGGGCACAGGAAGCTGGCGGATTTGGCTCGACCCCTGGAGACAGAGCTGATATATCTTAGCGACCCCATTCATCAGGGTAAAGCAACTGACGGCGAACGAGTGAGGGAAAGGGGAAGGTGTGTGGGGGTGTAGGGCACATCTGTAACGGTCTCAAGCCCCCTCTGATCTGCGAGCTGGCACAGATCGCGGCGTCCATTCACAAATCCTTCTTTGCGCGTCACCTTTTGTAGTAAAGGTTCATTCCACGGTTTAGGCTACAGAGTCCTGCTGGTGGCTGGTGACAATTCTAACCGATGAAAATTCATATAAAAAATATGATAGTAGGAACCCAAGGACGGATACATGCGCGCCAGGCATTTTGATTTGCAGCAGTGGCTTGAAGAATATGAGGAGAGTCGCGCTTGAAAAGGCTATATCAAAGCACAATCTGGTGTGTCCGTATAGGCTACTAGACGCAGGTCGTTGTCTATTCGATGTTTGACACAAATTTGATGTTTTCTATTAAACAATTTCTGCAAAATAATTGACAATATAGACTTAAGCACATTGTATAACAAATGTGATTAAAGAATACAAAATCATGAAACAAAATGTAAAAGGAAATATTTGTCTGCTCATGAGAAATGTATACTTTCATGTAAACACAATTTTAACATCTGTATTTTCTTTCATTAGAACACAGGTTAAACTTTTTAATATAATAGGCCAAGCAACTATTCAAAGTCGTTTAAAAATAAAAGGCTCATAGTCCATCGGCTTATAATTACTGTCACTATTAGAAATATAGGAATTAATTAGGCATATATAGTCTCAGCCTATATCATATTCATATTTATAGTGCTAAGTTATACAGCAAGTCAGTTTTGGGGCTAAAAAGCAAACTACAAATGTAATATCTGGACGCAGGATACATCTTGGTCAAACGATCTGAACGTGAAAAAAATGCTGCTTCTGACTGTTTGTTCAAGCGTTTGACCGTTCGATTTTGATTGACCTTGCAGGCCAAATAGAAACCACAGATTCATCAAAATCATATTTATTACAAATAAACAATAAAACATGACATATACGTCACAACCCGTTAAATGTCATATTAATACAAGGTAAAGTACCATACGCAATAGCCTAATAAACAATAATATCCTGAAAGTCACATGGTTTTAATGTTATAAGGCTATATGCTATTCTACATTGTCTTGGCCAAAATATGCAGCAAGGTGCATATACATCAAGGTTACACCATAATGCACAGGACTACCCAATCATTTACTCAATTACAAATACATTATTCAACATGCAAATGGCCTTAAGGCCTAACTAGTCTAGAATACCCAAACCCAAAGATTAAGATACACAAATCAAACACTTCAAGAAATGCAAGCCATATTATGGCTATTTATATTTACATATGTTAGATTTCACTGAATGAATAAAAATTAAACACAATAAAAAATAATCGTGTTAGATTTAAAGGTTGCACCATTTGGCTATATGTAGCCTACCTGAGTTGACTTAAACGTGATACTGTAGTGAAAATAGCTTTTCTACAACACATGCCTATAAGATAACACACTCCCTTCGAGTATTTGCCTCGTCATAGCACATGTCCAAATGTGCACTAATGGGCTACGTAAAACTGGGGTCAGTTAGGTCATAAAATGTCCGATTTAGTTTCAAATTCAAATGATTTTGCTGATTTTGTCATTTCCTCCAGACATGCCTCTTTAGATGGGTCTGGCAGTGCGAAGCAGAGGGAGGTTATAGAGGCCAAACATACTGGCCGTGTTGTCTTTGTCTTGTGCTTATTTAGCGCTCAACATAATCTGCCTTTCAGATTAGAGAAACAATCGCAGCATGAGTGTGGCCTGTCTAATTACACCTTTCAATCCAAACTTTCACTTCAAGCGTTGATAGGAGACGATGGACACTATGGATGGAGGAAACAAAATGTATTTTGCAGTTTGGTTGTTTACATCATGATATGCAAATCTGGAAATATTACTGTTCAGAATCCAACGTTATTTTGGGACTAGGGGTGAAAATAATGCATGGTGTATTTTTTTAGTATCTGCATATAATACTTGTATGTCAGATGGAACATAACGTGCATGACATGTTAGGAAACAAAAAACTTCAACATCATTATTGTTCAAGGTTTCCAACGGCAAATAATTAAGGTCTTTTGTTAGTCTGCTTTAAGAAAATTAATAGTAATTAAATTTCCTTTTGATGAGACACAGTCAATCATAGAAACGGTGATATTGCTGAAATCTCAACTGCCAGCTACATGCCTATTTATCTTCAATCAGTAATATGGTTATTATGTATTCAAGCCTATATGGCTGTCAATGCACAATGTCCAACTTCAATGCTCAAGTTCCAAGACAAAGAAAGACTAATAATACCAATAATAATAATAATAATAATAATAATAATAATAATAATAATAATAATAATAATAATAATAATAATGGAACCTGAAATTAAGTGCTCAATGGATATTTACACACAGTGACGCGCACTTTTACGCACCTGCATCCAAGCGAATAAAAGAGAAAAGCTATCCCACCTGCTCTTTGCGTCCCAGAGCGAGAAAATAGGAAGTTAGCGTTGGTCAGGAAAAGTTGCAAAAAGTTTTGTCTTTGGCGCGACCCTTATCTTGGGCGCCGGGCAAAAACAGTCTGTTTGCATCACTGCTTTCTTTTTAAAGGGGAATGGACCTAATTCATGTTCGACAGCTGTAGAGACCCGATGTTCTGTTAAAACGCATCGTATACGTTGCATCTTAAATCACTGAGGAGAAGAGGGTTGATTAATGAACTCTTGATATGATATTATAGTCACCAAGCATATGTTGCTTGTAGTGACACGTTTGGCGACTCGGTGATGCGACCCATTCAATAATATAACGTCAGGGTTGTATAAGACTATGTGTTGTATTTGAAAAAAGGCTATCTGGACATTTGTTTGAATTTAAAAAAAAGATATACCATAGTCCTGCATTCACTCTCGCGTTGGACAAATAATATAGAGCCTATATCCTGTCAAAATCACCCCAGAGGTTGTTATAACAACCTGTAGCTGTGTCAAAGTGTCTCTGCGCCTTATGATAAAAGTGTGTATTATCATCTCATAGTTTAATCGTAGTTTGTTCAACAATACATGTGTAGGCTATACTTTGATATCTTATAGGCTATGCATACGACCTGTAGGGTGTGTTTGTTTTTCTTGTCAAATGGGAGTCAATCAATCAATTTAAAGACTAATGAAGTGCAAATATGTAGAGGAGCGAAGAGTAAAATAAGGCTCTCTTTCTCAGCGTTGTATTTCAGGACTCTTTCCCTTTAGTAAGGGGCGCTTGTGAATTGCTCAGGAGTGCCTGTCAGGTGGTGAGAATGCCCGCATCCGATTGGTCGAAGGCACGTGTCTAAGATAACGGCTGCGACGTCACTCTGGGGCTCATATTGAAATTAAGAACAAAACTCCAGAGTGAGAGTATTTCACGACCAGTTAGAAGCATCTTTATTTACCCTTAGTTTAGTTTAGGCAGCGATATTGATCCACCGAAAACGGATAGCGTCAAACTGGATGCGCAAATGGCATAGGGTGTTGCACCACGGTGCCAGATATAACCAATATTTGGATCATACAAAAACAAAAGTATGTTTTTCTCCGAGGACAATACCGCAAGGCGTTGCATAGTGTCCAAGCCACTCGCTCATTTTTAAGTTATTTTATTTATTTTTTACAAATAAGATTTTTTGTTGTAAAACTTTACTCCATCGCGCAATTATATTGCCAGAGTGACAAAGGGGTTAAAGAGAGGAAAGCGGTAAAGTGAATCAGTATGGAAGAAAATGATCACATCAACGGAGGAGACGCGGAGCGACCGGAGTTGGCGGATGAATCCAACAGAGCCATCCTCCCCCTTTTACAAGCTCCCGGAAACCCACAGATTCCGCACAGGGTCACCAATTTCTTCATTGACAATATATTACGACCGGATTTCGGGCGGAAAAAAGAGGGTAGCGGCGCACATCGCGAAGGCACCAGCCTCGCTACCAGAGAGAATCACAGCCCCGCCGCCCCACGCACTGACCAAGTGAGTACAGTGCCGGCGGAGGGAACATCGACACCCCACACGGTTACTGTCGCCAAGAAGCCTGCCATAGCCGAAGAGTCCCTGAAAACCCACAGGGAGAACGGAGACCAGTGCCTAAGCTCGGATTCGGACAGTTCCCAAGCCAGCTCGAACCCACCGCCCAACCAGCCCATGCTGTGGCCAGCCTGGGTGTATTGTACCAGATATTCGGACAGGCCCTCGTCAGGTAGGGGTAAGGCTATACTGCGCCTTTTACTATTTCTTCTATGTAGCATAGTAACCTTAAATACCCTGGAACACTGACCCAGAATGCCTTGACCGACTTCTGCCGAAGTGGAGCAAAGATGGCAAGGCGCGTAAAAGCGCAAGGGAAATATATTTGTTAAATATAGAAATACACAAGTGCAAATGTGTTAACATTTTAAATTGGCAACCTCGAAACAACTTGAAATAACGCCGTAACGAATCTTCAGGTGCATTGTTATTGTTTGGTCTAACAAGTTAAAGTGCAGACGTATTTTACACCATAACGAGCCCTTACGAGTTTTTATAGGTCATAGGCTTAGTGGTTAATTTAACTATAGCCTACAAAAACAGCTGAGATAGAATTCTGCACGTTTACAAAGCATAGGCTATATCTTAGGCAATTTGCAAGTTCCTTCCATTTATATATTTACTTTATAAACAATATTCCAGACAAATGTGAGATTTTTCAGACCTTTTAAAATCCGTAAAACAATATTTTAGCATTGACTATACTTTTCAAATGGTAGGCTGGCTACATGTATCGACATTGCAGACATAGGAATCTGCTTCTAGGATTATCTCATGGTGTTGGCCTATGTTTGACAACATGTACGAGGATATCCTTTAAAGTATCGTCTCTTGCTGTTGTTTTTAGCAAATATGCTATAGGCTACACCTTCGTGACACACGTGACTTTCAGACTATTTAATGCTGAGTATGTTCTACGCATTATGTAACGCTGTAAGGAGTAGCCTTTGGAGTAGGACTAGAATGCTCTACGCACTATACGCTATGCCATTGCATATGCCTACGTAAGCCATTGTCTACTGTATTTTTATTATGAATTTATTTATTTTCAACAACCGCAGACTAGTTTAATCATTAATTAATATTTGTAATAATTGTATTTTCGAATATTTTCCAATAGGCCTAAATTAATCAGTGTTAATCAGATACGCCAACGCTATGGCCAATATTTGCACCAAGGAATATAGGCCTTGGTGCAAATGGGAGTGATTTATATTGTTCACACCACCTGCCATCATTTGATGTGTTTTAGGCTACAAAGCCGGAGAGAGACAATCATTCATAAAGCCAAAACAAAATATCCTAACAGTCCCATTGTGTGTTACGCTGTCTCGTATTCGTGATTACAGGACTGTAGCTAGTGTTATGTTTAGTGTGTGTGTGTCATATAGAGTGATTACATGTCGCGGGAAGCATCGGACAACACTAATTTACCCACTAATGGCACAATACGTTCTGTTTATGAAGGATGATCAAAATGAGCCATATGTAAACTATATGCGCCAACTCGAGTAAACACACATACTTGTATACTACAGGCAATCTTGTATTGATTTCCATATGCCCACTACAATACAAGCCACTACGTTTCACTGAAATCCATTGTACTCTTTCTCTCCAGGGCCAAGATCTCGAAAACCAAAGAAAAAAACAGCCAGCAAAGAGGACAAGCGACCACGGACGGCCTTCACAGCAGAACAGCTACAAAGACTAAAATCCGAGTTTCAGTCAAACCGGTATCTGACTGAACAAAGGCGACAGAGCTTAGCGCAAGAACTCGGCCTTAATGAATCTCAAATCAAAATTTGGTTCCAGAACAAGCGGGCCAAAATCAAGAAAGCCAGCGGCACTAAAAACACACTGGCCCTGCATCTGATGGCACAGGGCTTGTACAATCACGCCACCACCACAAAAGACGACAAATCTGACAGCGATTGATTTTTCCCAGTCACCACATCTTACGAAAGCCTACAATGCAATAATTTCACTGAATAAAAAGGGCCAGTGTAGAGTAGCCTATACCAGCATAAATCGATTAAAATATATCAAGAGATATTTCTGCAATATGTCTATAAAAGGTTTCGTATAAAGGTATGTTTTCATCTCATGTTGTTTTTTGTCTATTCTCTTCACTACGGAATGTACACATGCTTGTAATGCATAATTTTATACTGCTATCCATTTTCATTTTTTTACATTTAACTGGGACTGGCGGTTATACCTGTCAGTGGAGAAAAAACAACGTGCTTAAGTCCAAAGAATATTTTTCTGCTGCATCCAGGCAACTGTGAAACTAAATGCTAACAAGATTTTATTTCCATGCTTGTTGCTTTTCGTGCTAGTATTTGATGTGAAATGGACATAGCAATGTTTCTGGGTGTCAGCTGCACACCCCAATTGGACAGAAAATGAATTTTGATAAGTGTTTTTAATATGCATAAA
This sequence comes from Forbesichthys agassizii, assembly GCA_026546735.1. NCBI lineage: Eukaryota > Metazoa > Chordata > Actinopteri > Percopsiformes > Amblyopsidae > Forbesichthys > Forbesichthys agassizii. The sequence goes on from JAODLL010000013.1 coordinate 2,626,550, forward strand.
CTGTTTATAAACATGTAGGCCTAAGACATTCAGAGAAGTAGCGTTTTTAATCTAGCATGCCACTTACTAAAATGCTAACTTTGGCCTTAATTATATTTATGTATGGTAACATGTCCTTCAGTTGGTGAGCGTCATGACAGTGAGTTAATTCAGCTATTATATTGGTTGAATAGCAATATATATCATTTTTGTAGCGACATGTTTTTGGAGGCTATTTTGCTGACTACTGGTAAAAAGTATCATACAAATATGTAGCAACGATTACAAACGCACTCTTGACTAGTTCATGCAGTTCATGTTAAATCTTTCTATAGACATTTTATTGCATATACATATATCATAAAAAGACAAATTTGATAGTGACTATTACAAATGTTTGGAATTCTCTTATTGTTGTTGAAAGGACTTCCTATGTGTATTTATATAGATTATATTGAGAGAAAAAAATCTATCCAATGACCAGTGTTGCTTTAGAATAGATATCTGAGGTGTTCACACTGCTTGTTTATCTTGCAATAACTTTTAATTTTTAATTTTAATTATAATTTTAATTATTTTATTTTTTGTGAATGAAAATAGTTTATGGGGCCTTTGCATGAAAGCTGCAATTTGTTGTACTTGGGCAAATAACTGTGTTTTTAAACTTTGGTCTTTGTCAATGAAAGTATGATCGAGCTAATATTCAGACTGTATCCATACCAAATTGTGGACTTTTTTGCCTTTTAAAAGTGTTTTGTTGTGCATCTGCAAAAAGTGTGTGTGAATTAAAATCCACCAAACATAACACACTTTGCCTTAAAAGTTCGAGTGTGAACTTTTTATGAAACAGAACTGTGCCGAAATCAGAGAAGCAGTATTATCAAATGCAGACTATACAAGTTTATTGCCTTTACAATAAAACACTGCTGGTACTACATAATGAATTTACTCATCAGCGTATATCTATCTATATATGAACATGTTAAAATAAATGACAACAGAGTTGTAGAAGACAATGCTATTTTTATTTTATGTTCGAAGTATTCTTTGGTAAAATTGTACATAATTTGTATCGTGTATTAACTGTGTAATTAACTGCCTCAACTGGAAAGTAAATAAACCTTGAAGATTCTACATGATCAATTGACGTATGTCTGCTTATAAAACAAAGAACGCATGGCGTCATTATCAACCCCATATCTAAACCTGAATAGGCTACCGTGACCGCTCATTCAAAACAATAAAAAGTGCTTTAAACTCTAAAATTGACGTAAACGACTATATGCTTCTATTAGAGTTTTGCACTGCATAATGCCGTCACTCGATTTGAATTACCTGAGATCACACTCAAAACACAAAAATAATCACAAACGTAGGAGTGTGCGTATAGGGAAACCGCTTAGCCGAAGGTATTGGGTTGGTTATGCGATCAGCTTAATTGAAATTCAAATGTATGTCGAAAAGATTAAAATCATAAGCGAAAGTCTCGTCAAAACAAAACGCGAGGAATAGAATCATTGCATTTTTTTCTCTAACAATGCCGTTATCTGCATTTGCATAGTTTCACCGCTATAGTCTTTGAACGCCATGTCTAACGGCCGATTTGACTAGCGTTGGAGGGATAGGGCCTGTCTTCAACACTTCCTCGCTCGTCCCTGAAAAGAACCAGCCAGGCTTCTATCGCGAGAGAGAGAGAGAGAGAGAGAGAGAGAGAGAGAGAGAGAGAGAGAGAGAGAGAGAGAGAGAGAGAGAGAGA
>JAODLL010000013.1:2631502-2654318 GCA_026546735.1 Forbesichthys agassizii
ATGTTAAGAGGTGCAACATGTCAAAAGTAAAATGGAATGTCAACCACACTATTCCAATAGGTAATGAAACATTAGAAAACCAGTTTTATTATTACATCACTGTTTAAATATACAAAGACAGAGATAATAAAAAGATTGTTCTACATGACAACTGCATAATAGCATATTCTGTCAGCGTTATATTAACTCAATCATATAGCCTATATTCTCATCAGAAAACCTTATGATAGACATCATATTACTGGGAATGTTGAATGAAGCTGTAAAGTGTACAATCCTGCCATACATTTTATTTTACTGAGTTCTGTTGCCGGGACGACAGAATGCTAGACAGGGTCAAGGGTACATCCTACTCACCTCAGGCCCCCTGTTCCCCCTGGAGACTGGCCTGTCACTCACTCTATGGTAACGCAACATGGCTGACAGAGAGCTCCGTGCTGCACCGACACCAGCAACATTATTTGCCCAAACCCATCCTTATCATGACATCTTCCTCTTAGTCAAGCACAAGCCCCTGCACTGTGGAGAGAGAAAAAAAACACACACACACAAATACACAGATTCACGTGAAAAGTCAATAACAAACTGTCATTGGGCATAACTGCCATAGAGACACCTATAAATAGACATTGTTTACTCAGTTAAGGCAGCGTGGAATGCTTTATGCCTGGGCACAATCGTTTCTGTAAAGATTTAAAATGATGGGTCTTAATTATGAGCTGAACAAACATTTCTGAGAGCTTGCTGAGAGTTAATGCTCTATAGGCCACTAAAGATGGCTCTTTTTGCTCATTAAAACAGTTTTTGAAGCCATGGCCGTTATTGGATATTAGTTAGATTCAATAATAAGTGCAGACATAAAGCTGTTTGACAAAGAGCATAGGGTTTTAATGATCAAGGCTAATGCTTCGGAGTGTGCTTTCTAGATTAAAAATGAATATAGACACTGAAGTACAGTAGTAGACAGCTCCAGAATACAAATGATGGCGTGTTCAATGCCAACACACCAGATTGAGAGGCATGCTTTCTTGAAGTTATCAATAATTCCATAGAATAGGGGTTGGGTTAAAATAAATTATCTTTTCGGCATTGCATACATTTAAAGTTTAATTTAGCAGAACTAATGTCCTTCATATAGGCAAGATACATACACTAGCAGAGTCACAAAAAAAATAGTCATTACTGGATACATTTCACAATATTATACTCCAGTAATCAAATCCCAATGCTTATTGGTAGTCTACATACATAGTCTACATAAATTGTACCACATCAGCATAATCAAAACGGCAATCATAAAAAATGGCATTATACCAAAACCCTGTTGGAGTTCAATAATTATTGCCATTTTCCAGTTTATTGTCTGAATTACTTTATAGGATGAAACCGTAAAAGCATATTTAGAGTGAATTGTTAATTTGTTAACTGAACAAAGCAGTTTGTTTATGTTTGGACTCAACTGTCTAAATTCAAGAAGAATATCAATATGATTCAGTTGTATCAGTAAATATTGTGATATTGTGCATTTCATCATTTTAGATACAAGGTCAGCCCATCATTCATTTCAGCACTACTTGAATTGTTAATATGGAACCAGTCAATAGCCTAAACCCAGGGATGTCTCAGTGAATGTGGCAAATAGACAACGCCAAAGCTCAGTCGAGCATGTGGTAAGCCCATCGCAGGTGTGGCTGTCTCCCTCTGAGTCACTTTGGTGCATGCTGCCATTTTAACTGTTCCTGAATGGCAGACGAGTGGGCGGGGCTCCTAGCAGAGGCCATGATGGCGGGATCACTGCATCCACACATGAAGAACAATGTACGTATCAACGTATCAAACTCTGGCTCTACCACAGTAAAGGTGCTCTAGACTGATCAAAGACTATCAGTGGATTAGGCTACTTATCAGCCCAAGCCTAAAAAAGGTGGGAATGATATTATGTTTAATAAATGGAAATAACATTAATCTACTCGAAATGTTCATGAAAAATTGACTGGTACAAACAGTACTTAAAATATTTAAAAATGGTTACAGGAAGAATATCCTCCACATTACATTAAGTATCACTTTTGGCCTCATAATATACTGTAAATTATTTCACTGAGCCTAATCTTGGAATCTACCCTATCATATAATACAGATTTGTATTGTTGTAGCACAAATATCTGATGTATTGATTCACTCAATTCACTGTGTCATGGCTTGACATTAAAAGTTAACACAAAACACATCAAAACATATAAAGCATAATTTGTTTTACCCCCACATGGGTAAACTCTTTAAAGACAAGGGTTGTAATATATACATGATTTATTATAAAGAAATGATAGATTACTACTTACTGTGAGACCCATCATGTATATCCAAAATTTCAAATTATTAATACATATGTGAGAAACAAAATACATACATACGTACATACTGCATGTCACGCCATGTTGTTATCTTTGATTCCTTCAAATTAAATGTAAAAAAAAAAACATCCTTCCATCTTTTCTGGAAGTCCTAGTGGTCATCACAGATGAACGTATTAGACAAGAAACTAGAGAAAAAAGTCGGCCAATTTATTGCTCATGGTCCCTTTCAGGAAGTTTGTGGGTGACATCCATGCTCTTGCCCCCCACTTCCAAGGCACCCCAACTCCGAAAAAAAAAAAAAAAAGTTCTCCAGTGACCAGAGTGACTCTTAACCAACTACATATAAGGTCAGAGGTCATCATGTCTCCTTGGCAATAAGCAATGGTGTCTAGACAGGTCATAGGGGCAGGGATGGATACCACCCTTAGTTCCCCTCTTGGCCCTTTTCCGGAAGAGGGTGTCAGCAGCAGCCAAGTACTGAGTAAACAGGGTTCGGTAGTGGGAGGGGGTATAGGGTGTGGTGAGGTCGGATTGCCACCTCCGCCCTCGGATGATCAAAGGAGGAGAATCTCCCATGCCAAACCCCTGGTCAAAAGGGGGAAGGGTCGCGAGATGAACTCTGCGTTTTCTGTAGTGTGGATGTGTCCAGACCCAATTGTCTTCTTTCACGACCTAGAATGGACCCTTCCGGTGCCACTGATTACATTAGGGAAGAGACTCCTTTCACATGGGGCGCCCAGACAAAAGAAATGCTTCCATGCCCCTCCACCATCTGGACGTGCACCCCGCCCCCCTTCCTACCCCCCCCTCCCGATCTTCCCCCATTGAAATAACAGGAATAGTCCCGCCACAGCTCACAGCACTTATATGAAAAGGGACCCTGTTTAAATAGGTGGGATGGCTGGACAGATATGCAAACATACAGTAAAACCCTCACATATTTACTCTGAGATTGGAACCCATACGCATTAGCAAATAAAGCTTTATGCACAGACTCTGATGGACAGCAGTTCCAACCATTGTGCAATTTAAAAACAAAATGTATTTTCGAGAGATGACATTCTCAAATGCTCCAAAACATATTTTACTCCCAACGAGATAACATTCAAATTCTTTCTGAGAATCTATTGTAATGGTAGATCAGTCAAATTAGTCATCAATTTCTATAGCTCAACCACAAATGCCCCTTATTTATAACAATAGTTGAATGTACTACTTTTACTCTGTATAGAAAATCAAATTAAGAATTTGGTTCCACAATGTGGCCATTATGATTGCCGTCCTCACATAAGATCTATTATTTAATCAGCAGAGTAGTTTGTAGTTTCAATGTTTCTAAACCCCCATTACATATATTCTAATCTCTGTATCTCTGAAACTACTACTGATTTCTACTTGACAAACACAACTTTCTCAACTTCGAAAATAACTTCTACTGTGCCGTAAAGTTGTACTTTCAAATCCAAAGGTTCCAGCTAAAATCTGTCCGCTACTACTTGTACCTTGTGCAGTTCTATTTCATTATTCTTCCCCCAAATAATGAGTACTAATAAAAAACCTTGAGCAAAACAGACACCTATCATCCAACAATGTAGTAGTCCCTAATCACTCCACTCCATTCCCAAACATAAGCTTAACTAGCATGAACTGGTGATGCTACTGTATAATGTACATAGTTATTTAAGTCAAAAAACTATATTAAAACGATGTGTTACAAATAAAATATTATCTGACGCACAGGAAGCAGGATTTTGCATTTCAATTAATTTTAGTTGCTAAATAATACAAAAAAACATTTAAAATCAGAAGTGTAATTTATTTTAAACCATTGCCATTATTAATCAGCTGCTTACAACAATCACACATTAAATTATGGAAAAATGCACATTGCTTAATATCAAAACCAATCCATTACACATCCACTAGTCTGACCTGTCAAAAATGTAACCTTTGTCAAGCGGAGAATTTATGAAACGCTATACTTCAGAGTCTCCAACACCTGCCTTACACATGACAACAATGTCCTCTGATAGCTTCTTTGAAGCAGTATCATACTAATATTTCACAGCTGGAAGTATTTTGCTTTTATCATGCAATTCTAGACGTTAACAGATATCCTAAAAAACAATGTTGTAACAGGGTTGTGTAGTCTACATGTAGACTTATGGCTCTAGTTTCCGGATGGCGCATGACCAGTGGTGGTGCTAACACAAGTTGTTTTTTCTCTCACCTTGGCCTTTGCAAATTTCTCGGCTCGCCATGAGATAGCTTTCCTCTAAACTGCTGTGGGGGCGTATAAGAGGGTGTCAGTCAAAAGCAGGTTAGTTTGGCATCAAATAAAACCAAATATTGCACTCTGCCTGGTCATAGCTAGTCTTAGCGCAGACACAAGTGTGGTAGGTTCTGGGCTTTATGCAAACTGAAGTGTCAGATGGTTTGTAACACAAAACCACATAAGAATACATACATTGAAACAGTTTGGAAAAGGACAGGCACTTTCAAAAAATACTTGGCAGGCGATTGGATGAATAATGCAAGGTATGTCTATCACCATCTATCACAAACCAATATCACCTGGCCTAAACCACACCTATAGGGTGTACAGTACAACACTGATTACTATACCACTGGTGTCTCAGACCCCAAAAAAACATAACACAAAAGGACATTTATGTTTGTTAGATTATTTCTTTGTTGTATCAATGCTTCTTGGCAATACATCTTATACCATTGGAAAGCCTGATTATTTCCATTTTAAATGGTGCCACATAGGTAAGGAACATGCATTTGTGAGATGAGCAGCAGAGCTGAGAATGTGGGTTGCGCCCATGAAACATTTGCCAAATCTTCTCTGACAATGTCAAACAGCTTTTCATTGCTGTTGACTTTTGTTTGATGTTGTTTGGTGGATTGGATGATTAAAGTCTGAAGAAACAAGACATCTTTTTACAATATTTTGCAATTTACCATTTAGTTAATTTAACAAACAGGAGCGTCAGTAGTGGAAGTGTGTGAAAGAACCATACACAGCCACAACAGCCTGGTACCTCCTCCTCAGGCTGGTCACCAGCCTATTCACACACTGTTGAGGTATAGCATCCCATTTCTTAACCAGCATTTGTCACTCAAGTCAGCCAATTTGGTCGGCACAAACGGCATGTCCAAGATGACCACAAGTGTTCACTAATGTCTTTACTTTTTGTGCATGGTGTAATTGAATAATCAAATATGTGATGAGTCATCGCAAAATATAGTTATGAAACAAAAATCATTCTATTTGGGCTACATGCAGATTCTGATTATCTTATTTTACATACAGTAGAGTTACTTGGTATCGCCCAATAAATCATGATCAATAATAACAAATAACTTTAAAAAAACTTGGGTTTAATCAATCACTTTAGTGTGCATGAATAAATCACCATGGCAGAGAAAGTGTATCCATGGTTGAACCAACAAACAAAAACCAGATTTATGTGAGATCAGAGTATATTGCTTCAAAGCTTCTGGATAGAGAGATGTAAGGAAGGAACATTTAGATCAAAATACATGTAAAAAATTGTGTTATTAGTTAAATAAATTCACATTTTTCCATTTTATTTAGATATACTGTTGAACAGCTCAATGAAGTTTGCTACAAAATAAAGGTTTGTCTGAAAAAGTTATTTCCAAAATATGTACATGATCAACACACATCAACTTAACAAATCCTATCATCAGGAGATGTTAGGATCTCATCTTCTGTGAAACCACAAGATGCCGACCTAAAATCTAAAGTGTCCACAACCATCCTTCCCCTGATCCTGTGATCCTTTCAACAGTACGCTGTAGTAGGGATGCACCGATTTATTGACTGATATCATTGTACATTGAGGCATCGGGAAAGAAGATGGCATACACCGATGGCAGAGCCAGATTGCAGTGTCGTAGGACAAAACTTCCCGCTTTTGACTGCGCATGTGCAACACTACAAAGCCCCAGTCTAAATCAAGTTTGTGTCTTGCTTAGTGTTCTAAGCATAAACATTTTTTACTTTAAGCAAATCTCTTAAAACTCATGTTTTATTATGTGTTAATCTTCAAGGCATATCATATTTTATATTTTTCTGTTAATTACACCAACATTGTGCATGTTAAAGAGTTTGTGCATGTACAAGATGTGAAGATCACCAATTCCAAAGCACTCTGGAATTTTTAGGAAAACAGAAATAGCAGGAATGCTTCAGGTTTTCCACTTGTAATTTTGTCAACCGGTGCTCTTGTTTAGAGGAATCATTTTCAAAAAAGGAAGGTGCAGAAAACCACTATGAGTGGCAATGCGACTTCAGAAAACAATGCACTCAAGCATCAAGAGTTAGCGAAAAAAAGCCTTTAATGTATATGCTAGGACTTGTTGTTTATAGCTGACATGCCCACAAGGCGCTGAGATGCATACGCAAGAGGAGAAATGTAAGTATTCTTAAGAGTGGTCAGATGTAGCCTAGTGTAACCAGACCATATTTACTTAATAAGGTCTGGCCACACGGCCTCCATTGGAAAGTGTTCACAGTGGTTTCCTCCTATTTGCCGTAGACTTCTGGTTCAAATTGAAATGATTGGACAGCGCTGAAACAATCGCCATTGCTCCAACTGTTTTGATCAACTCATCTAGCTCTACCACCATTTCAAAACATGGCGACTTCAACATCATCTCACTAACCCACCTTGAATGGGCCGCCAGCAGGGTGGCTGTGCGAACGCTAATGCGAACCGGGTTTCTAGACTATAATCTCATCTCACTAAAATACATTGAGCCAAGAGCAATATTCGGGGGGAACAAGGCTACGTCAGATGTGTGAGGCCACTTGTTTGGTATACTTTAGCCAGGTCTCCAGACTGTGACCATTAAGTCACATTTTATGACATTTATTTTGGGGAAAAATGTGACAAAAGTAGTCACAACAGATGCTTCAAAATTATTGCAATCTTGTGCGCCGCTATTCCCCACAACAGAGTTAGTAGCCTATAAAGCATTTTCTCCTCAGGCAGATTGAGGCAGGCAGAGGATTATGGTACTGAATCAAGGTAGATTAAACAAACCAACATATTACAGATCAAACATTATCAACATTCTCTACTGATGCTCACGACGTCAGTAGTCACACCTATACGGACCAAACCAGCTACTGTAGCCAAAAAGCAGATACTAACCCTGCGTTCACATGCTCACAATCTTATGAACACAAGTAGCTGATCAAACGAATGAAAAACTGCTAAATGATCGTTGTAGCAGCAGCAATATTTCACAACCTCTTTGGTTTTGAATTTGGTCCTATAGCAATTTATTTCGCTAAAAATGAAATCAGTCAAGTTCAGCTGTGTTCCCTGCATTGAGTTTGTATGTAGCATAGCCTAAATATGATACAACACAATAAAGACATGATACAGACAAGCAGGCATGATACAGTTATATTACAATTGCTACAGTCTTGCAGAAATATTCCAAAGTGAGATTTTGTAATGCTCCTGTCCTGCTGCCCACTTGTGCTCGTGAACAGCGGAGCCTTACACAACACTCTGTTAATGTAAACAAACGTGTGCCGCACTCCGAAGAGTAAGATGCTGATAAATAAATAAATAATGTGGCTGGAGGAGCGGGAGAACCAACTCAGACACAACAGATGAGTGTGCATGTTGAAAGCACAAGGGCTAATGCAGTAGCCATAACTGTAGTTGCGGTAGAAGGTGGATGCTATACTATGTGCGTAATGTAGGCAATCCCATGTTCCCATTGTGGGAAATTCACCATGCTATTAATTAATTCATATTAATAAACAAAAATGTGGGCTTGACCAAATCATGTTCTAGTGCGACCAACTGAGAAGGCTGGCAGCACCAGTGCTACCAATAAGAAAAGTTAGTCTGGACCCGTTAGCTTTTGGCCTTAAATGCTGTGCTGGTTATTTACAGCCTGACTCGGACAAACAGTAGCCTACAGCTGCAGATTACCCATAAATGGCTGGATACAAGAGACTGGAGGGCAACACCGAAAACGTGGGAGTATTTCTCCATCATTGGGATCGGTAAAATGGTTATTTTAAACAGCAGCATTGGCTCAGAATATCACAACGCTTCATACTCTTGAGACAGTGAACGCTTCCAAAAACAAAATTTGAAGTACAATTAATTTATTACTGTGAAATGTGTGCTGTAAAACAAATGCAGTGTATTTCTTCTATTAGGCTGTCCAAGACACCGTCTGCTTGTAATTACCTGCTTTTGTGTAAGCCAAACCTCAGACCATCTAATATTAAATAAATTAAATATATGAGAGAGCCTAATACACCATTAATTTGGCATGTGCATGTATAATGCGAACAGCTAGGCACAACTCTGGGACAAGTGATTGGAGTTTGACACATGCCGAGCAGGTGGTGCCAGTCATGTGTACTACATAATCATAGTGCCCCAATGCAGTTATTTGGCTCCATAATTAGTGATTCTACCATAGCAACCCCCAAATTATGCTATCAGCTCGTACAGTACATTCATTATCAACAGTAACAAACAATCTAGAAATAACCCAATCCTATGGAGACCTCTGTATGGTGTTCCAGCGAGGGGCTTCAGTCACTGTGTGAAACCAACAAGAACAAACACGACACCTGGCAATGCTTAGCCAAACTAGGCTTTTGCACACTATACTGAACACACGGGAAAACATGCCCGTCCGTTTTGCATGTTTGAGGTAATGAGTATATGCTAATGAAGGTCTTTGACTTAAAGATACTTAAAACCACAAGGGACAAATTCAAACGTTTTTTTCAATGTATGTTGTACAATGTAGAATGTAAAATGTACAGTTATCCCTGAGAACATCTGTAATTATTCAGAATGTTGTCTGCTTATGAGGTGCTGGTGTATGGCCTATTCAGCTATTGTTCTAATTGTAAGTTACTTCGAATAAAAATAGAATTGTGTATTTGATGGCTAAAAGAAAATGTAAGCTCTGGTGTTGTTTTGCTAATTGTCCGAAATCAGTCAGTATTCACTAAGTAAAGCACTGTGCAACCCAAACTTTGCTCATAATGATTACTGTAGTGTTTTTAAATCTGACAAATGTATGAATCATGGTCATCTTTGAACAGCTTTACATGGTATCCGTGCATGCCTACAGTCCTGAGCCCATATGCATTCAATAAAAAATGTTCAGCAGAGGGAAGAATGAAGACAAAGGCAAGGAGTCAAATTAAACTATGTTCAATGGTGGATTACAAAAAAATAACAAAATGTCTAAAGAAGATGAGTACTGGCTTTTTGTAAACATCGATGCTGTCATTTAGTCAAATCTGCTTGAGACATGATATATAGTGCCTATAAAACGAGTAATCTTCATACAGTATTTCCATAACTTTTGACTTTCACTAATCAATGCATTTTCAAACACAACTTTGTTACCAATAGGCACTATGCACAAAAAAAATACAAGGACAAAATGCATACATACAGGATATTATCTATATATATGTTTTCCTTTTTTTTTTTAAAGCTTCAGAAAATATTTAACTGGTGAGGTAAATTAATTATTTCCTCATATCCTTCTTGTAATGTACATATCAGTGGATTATGTCTGAATAAAAGGCTGTTGAAAATCCCAAATTCAAAATCGCATCACCCACCATCAACTATATTTTCCACCTTAATATCTGTTAAGGATTAATAACACCAACATTCCTGTATAAATCTTAAACAATATCATGAAACATTTTAAAGAGCCATCAAACCCTCCCTATACTTCAAAGTAGAGGTATATTAAATGTTGCAGTTGTATATTTAATCTGCTAATATACAACATATATCATGCAATTAAATCATTCATAGTCTAGTGGTTGTTCTGTCAAATGTATTAAGTACATTTCAATAAGCATGTGAAATCATGTTTTGCATAATGTTCAGATTCAGATAAATATAAGTTCAAATCATTCACATCAAAAGTTGGTCTACGACACAAATGTATGTACTGCATATCAAACATAACTACAGAAAGTAAGTGTGCATGGAATTTGACTAATTGAATTTAAAAAACCTTAAGCAAATATAAAAAAACACATAAATGTGCGTATTATTTAACATGTGTTTACCATGTGATGGTAAACAATATCGATTGTCCAAATTGGCTTGTGTAAATCTATAAGAAATGTACAGCCATTAATATTGTTCTGCAAAAATACCTAACAGATGTATTGAGCAACCGTTAAGTCCACATAATAATGAATGATTACTTTTTAATAAAAGAGCACAGCAGTATGTTTTGGGAATATCAAAAAGTTTGTATTTAGTTAAAAAATAAGAAAAAAATCTTTATTACAAAAGAAAAGGTAAAGGGAATTAGAAGACTCCGTAGGGAAGTCACACAGTCCCTTCCCTTTCATAAAAGTCAGTTACACAAAGAGTTGAAGTGCGACTATAAAGATAATCAAGTAGCCAATTAGTCCACAGTTACGGACCAGTAATCATCTTTAAGGATAGCTGTTAGAGTTAAAAGGGCTCAAAGGAAAAACAAACTTGAAATGGGCTGGTATCATTCACATCACAGTTGGACTCTAGAGGTCATGTGCTAAGTCCTGCTAAGAGCCTCAAAGGGCAAACGCTAAACATGCACAGCACTTTTTTGTATGTGTTTCCAACGCAACTGGGTTTAAAGCACATAAACATGGAAAATATCAATTTCACATTTGGTTTAACGCTTTCACACTTTGTGTCACTGACACCCAGAGTGAACGGCTGTGCAAGACAAAACACAGCTCCTGGATAAGGATCACGTTAATGCCTATCAATTAGGATCAAAAGGGGATTAACCGGTGTGATTGCAATGGTGGGATGAGGAGGAAGGGATGCTTGGTCACTGAATGCTTGGGGTCGCACCCTCGACTTCATTAGTCCTGACCTTTTCACACCATTGTGACATAGGAAAAACACCATGCAGTCTGCTTTTCCTCATACAGTGTCAAATGTGAGGCTAAAACATGCAGGAAAGCTGTTAAAGATAAGTGAAATATTAAATATTCACTTTGAAAGTCCTGCGAGACTTATTAGGTTACCGGTTTGGTCTAGGTGGTTATTTACTCGCATTTACCATTGAGAGAGGTGAGATTTCCTAATTAGCCACGGTCCAGCCTAGCTAGCCTCACTGTGATGTACCACAGGGCAGACAGGCTCAGGTTTTGCCGTATAGTCTTAATTCGCAAAAGGTCACAGGACGGAGTGAAGGCAGGTATTCCAGGTGAGGTTCAATAAGCCCCAATTAAGGAAAAATGCAAACACACCTGTAGGCCTTAAATGCCACACGTACAACAAAGCATTTAGGCAACTTTCTGAATGCTACACATAGAAATATATTTTTGTAGCACATTCTCTGTACTTCTACAGTCAATAATGGACATTATAAAATGTAAAGCTGTTTTTAAATTAATGAATTAATAACCAAATATCAAGCTAAACTCTTGCTTGTAAACCAAAGCAAAACCTAATAATAGAATGTGGAATGTGAACTTTTTCCCCCAGAAATCAGAACTTTTGGGGCAGTCAAGTACAATGGAACTTGATTCTGCAACACTTCCATCCAACGAGTTCACTAGTCAGGCCACAAATGAAAGCCTTTAATATTCAGAAGCATGTGGCTGTGAACATTTAGTCTCCCCTTTAAATTAGGCTCCAGCTCCAGTAAAAGAACCCTGAGTTTGATTCAGTCCCAAAAGTTCCTCACCTCCAAGTACGCAGTAGCTCAAGCTGCGATTCGGCTTAAGCAGCTGTGTGCAGCCTTACACAGTCAATCAGTGGTCACCCAGGCCTGCATTTCCTTGCTACTGCTTATGAAGGTTTTATAGATGAGCACACCTCATTCAAAAGGCAGTGGCCAAAGGATTTGCAGTCAAATGAATACATGAGGAATTGCTGCAGCTGTCATTGTTACACTGCAGAGTGGGAGCAGACATTATGCGTATGCATGTTGAAAGATGCTGCATCACTGCCAGCGTATATAGGCAAAAGGCAAACATGAAATATTCATAGTGAATGCTGTGATCAACAAAGCCAAGCTATTCAATCACATTTCTTTTCCAAATTCCAAATTCCACAAAGTCTGCACTTAACACAGGTCTAATATTCACCTCATTTAAAAGACTTTGAAACCAAACTGTGTAATGTATATTCAACAGGTCGTATGTTCATTGTCATTGCTTTTGATTACATGCTATACTTGTGGGTTTCTAACTACGTGTACTTGCAGCATATTAGCCAATTGCCATTCTTGTATCCTAAACAAAAAAGGCCAAGAGGTAACCTTACATAAACCCATACAATTCAAATACAGATAACTAGCCTATAATCTATGTCTCCTATGTCCTCATGATGACCCCACAACGCATATATAAACATAAAGTGCATTTCTCTCACTGTTTTCATGGCAAAGGAGCAGAGACCCATCTTAATAATATTACTGACAGCTACTGTTGTGTTTAGTGGCATAGGACCACAAACTGGTTTTCAGACAAGCTTTAACAGTGGACGAAAACAAGCATTCAAGGGTAAAGGTCACTTAAACTTTTCTGTAAGTTGTTTTTGCAGAATCACAATACAGAATACTTTTGGCTAAACTACACAGTGGTCAGACTCCTGTCTGAATCCACATGTAGTTTTAAGGGATTGATAATCAGATCGCAAATACTCTTTTTCTATTTTATTTACCATAATCTTATATTTTAAAAACATAACTTTACATTTTAAAATACAATTCTTTCATTAATAACAGATGATGAGTAGCTTGTGAATAGACAATAAAGATACAACCGCAAGCATTTGAAAAATAATGCCTCTGTGTGCTTTACAGTATATTCTCAGCAATTCCTCTCAAAATGCTGAGTAAACATTATTTAACAAATACCCACGTAATTATCAAAACTATCTAGGTTTCCAGCTGTATTCAGCAATTATGTGAATGCAACAATAAATTATTTTGAGCTCGACCAATTCTTGTTCCCGGAAGAAACTGACATTTAATCACAAATACGATTAAATACATTTTATAACAAAACTGGAAAAAACAACATATTTGCATAATATAAGCCCATGAGAAATTATAAATTTTCTCATATGAAATATATTGTTAATTTCACATGAAAAAAGAATTATAACTGAGTGCTTAATATGTACCAACATATGTGCATTGTATTTAAAAAATCCCTAATTTAAACATTAAGAAAAAACATAACGATAGACAATAAATATACCTTGTCGTTTAGGGAAAATATATTCTATAAAAATATATATTTTAGTTAAAGTTAACTACACAAATCATTATCTCATATTTTTCTAAAAAACACCAATGCTACATTAAGTAAATCAAAATACAAATGCATATTTGTCTACACGCAATACATGCAATATTTGCTTAATCTTAATTTCTATTTTTGTAAATACTGACAAAAAGAATGTATTGTTATATTTTCACTGCCTTTAATAATGTTTCCTAATTACGTAGTCATAATTAATTGAAATATAACTTTTTTTAAATCAAAATATTTACAGGATATACTGTTCAAATAATGAAAATGAAAGCATTCATATTTTAAAACGATGCGTTCATATAACAATATATCACATTACTTTGCATAGTAAAATAAATCACAATCAACAGGAGCAAAATAAATACTAATAGCGTATATTCATACAGGCCTACAGAATAGTCCAATGCAAAATGTGTACCTATTTGTTGTAAAATAGACCAGTTTCATAAAAATATTAGCTGCAAATTCAGTTTTCCTCTGCGTGAAGCTATATTATAGTTCAACGTTTGTGCTAGGCTTCAGTTCTGAAGTCTAAAATGGACGCTACTGGCCTTGAGTTATCCATTTCTAAGGGTCTGTGATCCATGGCATGAGTGAAAAGGCAAATATGGGACCACATTTCGGCAACCCACCCCAAATACAGTGAATGCTGCAATGTAAAATGTGCCACACCAATGGCAAAGGAAGCACCCTGTTTCTAGGGAGAGCTGTGTCACTGCACAATAGAAGAAAGTAGCAAAAACAGCCCACCATTTGCAACAGACAATGGCAGCTATCTACCACCACTGGAACAAATACATAGTGCTTTGGTTTATGCTCAAATGTATCTCTGTGTGCCCAAAAAATAACAATCCATATCTTTCAATTATATCACAAACAGCACTAAAGCCAACATGAAACATTTTTCCCATGATGCTAAACCTTGTGACCATGATGTGGGTGGAGACAACGGTCCAATAGAAAAACAGCATTGGAGATCCTGAGCCCTTTCTTGCATCAGCATTTACTGTCCTCTAACTCTGCTGTGAAAGTTACCACAACCATATTATCGTATAACAAATCAGGTCACAAACTAACAAAAAAGATTGCCAATGAGTAATTGGCATGCAGAGCTAAATGCGATCTGCCATTTCTCTGCATCACATCCACTGAGGTGTGGCGATGCCAACCACAGCCTCTATTCTCTGTAAATATCCAGCTGTATGGTTGTTTGTCCCTGTGGCAAAAACCCAAAGTGCACCGCATTCCTAAAATTGCTTCTCTCAATTTTAAACATGTCCAAATGTGCTTTAATGAACAGGTCAACGCAAAACTTACCATACAGGCACAAGCGTTTCCAGCCATGGGTGCCAGCTCCTGTAGCAGAAGACGAAAGGCATCAAGGTTTGCAACAGTTAACACAGGCAAATGTAGACACAGGAACACATGAAGAGGCCATGTTTTAAAGCATATCAACTGCTATCACTTTTAGTTATATTTACATTTAAACTGAAATTTCCCTTAAATTTCAGTTTGTGTCTATAAAATCATGCTACACATTGGGTAGGAGTAACACTGTAATAATAGTTTTCCCCCTTGATAACATGAGTGCATGAGCAGCAATTTCAAAACAATGTTTTGTAAATAATATAGAAAAAAATGTCATGTCTAAATCCAGTCTCAGAAATGTGGAATAACGACATGCTACATAATATTACCACTATATCCATGTGTAATATGTGCATACAACATACAGTATTTTGAGGAATCTGGCCAAATCTCATTCACTCGCAGCCGGTATAAACAACATATAGCGTAAACCTCGTTCATAAAGCAAAGAAATATTACTTTTTTGGTCCCTGAGATTTAACAAAAAAACATATTTTGAGGAATGCAACACTGTGATATCTTAATAGTCATATTTTAATACTAAAATGTTGAAACTCATAAGTGACCCTAAATGCTGTCTTCTATGTCTTTCTTACCTACGGTATGTATTTCACAGTAATTCCAACATTCCTGTTAATTATCAGGGTCAGGTGTGAGACAACCCTGCAAAGATAAAAGCAACGACATGTAAAAGCGTGGCTACGTGCACCAGGTAAAACATAATCAAAAAAGCACTCAAAACCCATTACAGAATATGACAAGGCGAGGCTAAAGGAGATGTTTCTGACAGACGCGTACGCACGCGTAAGCAAGTTATAATCAAGTTATTTGTCCAGGCCGGTCACTGATAGGACTCACAGATAAACATCAAAGACTTACACAGTGAAAATAACTTGTAATGTCAGAGAGACGCTTAAGGCAGTTCTGAAAAGACCCACTAGAGGCCCTAGACTTAGTAGTAGACTTATAGCATCTCTTTTTCACTCTGTGTACATGTCTTGCCATGTACACAATGCTAGCTCGTGTGATTCAAATTCTGTGCATGATGGGTTGTTTATATAATACGCACCATGCACCTGGGCGTCAAAGTTCTTCTGCATTTTGCCCAATTACTGTACTATATGACTGTAGCAAGATCATACAGGATTATTCAGATCATTATGGCAATACAAATAACCCATGAGAAAATATTACAATCTCAAACCCTAGATTCTATGAAGCTATGGGTTGGGAGGAAACTAAAGAAATAAATAAAATAACCATAATTTATGGTCAACTTATCATTGGGAAGGTGGGGTCACAATTGTTCCCAATGTCCCCACACTCCTCTTCTCATTAATCCTAGCACAATAAGTCATGGGTAACAACAATGACACTGCCTGCAGCAGCCATCTTGCTCCAAAAGACTAGACATACTGGGAGGAAGGAAAGGGGGAGTGTTCCAAGGTCATGTGACCATACAGTCCAAAATCAGAGACAGAGCAAAGGTGTTTCATGCAACAGTCATGGGCAAAGTAAGATGAGGGAAACTATGATTCCTTGTAATTAAAGACATTTCGTAAAACATTACAATGCAACAATTCATCAGTCTAAATAGACAGAAAATAAACAAATATTGTATTTGATTATTGAATTTTGATTCTTTCCAAGATAAATCATGAATGGTGAAAATTTTACCATATATTGTACTATTTAGTACAATGTTACTTTTCGTTGACACACTGTACTTCAAGTCTACAATTTTACTGTAGTTTACTTTTTACAGAATAATGATTGTTCACCATGAAAATATCATTATATCATTGTCCTAACACACAGTGTGCAGTCAACAAACCTTTCTCTGAAGGTCCACTCACAGCAGAATTCTACAGCCCCTATAGGTTAACTGCATTTTGAAGCTAGTATATTCCCTGTAAAACACAAATAAATGACTGAAACAACAAAACCACACATTATACAAAATACAAATTTAATAAATAAAAAAAGTAACTGCTTGATTGCATATTTTATTGTTGTTATTATTATTTTATTATTTTATTATTGGCTGACACCTAAATACAAATAGCAGGCTATGGCCTGCAAGTCAGCCCATAGCCTGGTGTAAAGCCAAGATGACAATGGTTGCTAATGAGAATGCAATATAGGAGCTAAAGTTTTATTTTATGTTAATTGGGTTTAATTAGTGAACAGGTAGGCTATGCTAATGACGCCTGGTTGTAGCGCACATGGGGTTAAAACAACCGCGTTCACGTAAGCAAAGGTGCGTCTGCGCAACTGCGCATATTGAGGTAAAACACTCCCAACATTGTGCATTACAGACATCGCTCCAGCGCGGATTACAATGTTGTTCATAGGCCTATACAAAAGCAATATTTCCTAGGAGGCGAATTAGAAAATACGCACATTTCCTTCATAAAACACACATTCAAACAATAAAGCGTTTTCTAGCAAAGTTTGCTGCAGTGTCTAGTAGGCGGCACCGGTATAAAATCTAGCCGCTGTCTTACCTGTGTATAAAGAACTGTCTGCTGATACATAACAAAAACTTTCAAAACGTCAATCTGAATAACTCTTTAGACGAGTATAACGAGTCGAGGACGATTCCACTATTAGAAGAATATACGCATTTCCGTGTCCAATATGCGTTTTGTTGTGAATATGCAGAGGCAATTCTCCATCTCCAATTGTATCAGTTTCAGACAGACTCCAGACAGTCTCCAAGCGGTTACGTGCCTAGCTGTCCTGCGCGTGCACGGCGAATGGCGCGGGAAGTAGCAATAACATTGCAGATTGACAGTCTCTTAGCCAATGGCATTGTGAATACGAATGAAGCATCCAATGACAATGGTCCATACCCGGTTACTGACACTTACTGCACTGAATAAAACAACAGCCTGAGTCAGCCAGTTCATTGAATGAAGATCTGGGTCATTTACTGTTTTAGAATATAAAATGGTATATACGTTATAATGCTATAGCCTATTAATAAAACGTTTTAATCAAATGTGACAGGTTGAGTTTTATAGGTCTACAACATTTCTAATCTGTGAACTATGTCATGTAGGCTATTAATCTACATAGGATAATGTGTTGTTACTCAGTATCCTCATATAGGACATTAAAGACACACAAAAAAAAACAAAAGATCTAAACATTTAGCCACTGTAATATTTTAGCTTTACAGTTAAAGTAGCATACTGTACACCATGTGGTATATCACTACAATGCTTGAAAAAACTAAATATATTTTAATAACATAGTAGGCTCGCTTATTTAAAGTAAAACTAGTAATATATTGTATTTTCTACTCTGTTATTTTATACTTTCTCAAGATGGTTACATAATCATATTAATTCTGAGTAAACTGACATTGTCTCATACAAAACAACTTCCAGGTTGGCATTTCAATATTGTCAACGACGTCTACAAAAGGCATATAGACAGGTTGCTTGTAAAGAACTTCTGTCCTTAAGGAAAAAAAGTCTGGTCTACTCCAGTTTTGCACCCCCTAATTTGCATTGTCATGGAAAACCACTGGATTGGGCATAGAGCAGAGATTCATTGAGGTCACTATAATACAATGTGACAGCTTCTCTTTTCACTTTCATTAGGAAGTTAACCAAAAATTCTTGGGAAAGCTAATGCAGGGAACATTCACAAGGTTAGAACAGTTGTTCTAAGATATGAGATATGAAAATTGTACTTTTTTTTTATTAAACCCCAAATTCTCAGGATGTGAATGCAGGGAAACATTATTTATTGGTGTAAATAAAATATGGTGCACATGACGGGTCATGGCAGAAATGGCAACAACATCGGTCAGAATAAAAAACAGATAGGAAATGCATTTGTTCATTTAAATTCTATTTATGTTTTATATTTAGTAATTTATAAAAGAAAATCATACCATTATTGATTTTGTTAATTCACTTAATTTCAGCAGTGATTATATGCTTTACAGAGATATGGATGGCATAGGTGAGCTATTATTAGAAGAAAATATTACTAACAATGTGTCTTTAATGTCATAATGCACACTTGCTGTATGTATTACTAATACACATACACTACCGTAAATAAAGTTGTATAGTGTAGACACACAACATTTTTGAAAACAGAATAATTCTGAATACAATGTATTTTACACTTTGTACAAGAGCAAAGGAAAACATTCTTCAGCTCACAATCTTATCTGTACAATCCCTATATTCCATTAGAATTCACTGACTGTCTTTCACTAAGAAAGTCCCATTGCACTTTCTCAAATTAAAAATGTCACGGCTGATCCTTCTAGCCTTTAGATTTTGACCTTGTAGCTGTAAAAAATGGCTTCTTCCTCACCACAGGACCCCATAATGAGCCGATACAATAAGGCTTCAGTTCACTGCTCACCTCTCTTTGGAGTCTCCTGGGTCCTTTGTTGACGTTTGTCAGCCTTGGAGGAATTTGCGGGTTAGAATGTTGCTGTAGTCTAGCTAGAGTCAGGCAACAACTCTGACTTAAATTTGAAGGAGGTGTGTGTGTGTATGTGTGTGTGTGTGGCAGGGGTGTCGGGGGGCTTGGTGAGAGATAAAAGGCTTTGACCTTACATAAAAAAATAAAATTGAAAAGTGACTTGAATATATAATATTCACCATTTCAAATTCAACCAAGATAACCAATATTCTAACGAAGATGCCTGATATGAAACTAACCATCCAATAACCATATTTGTATTATACATGTTGTGTTATATTTGTAGCTGCATGTCTTGGCATTTAACACAGGCATGTCAGTGTTCTTTAATGTCCCTAGTGGTATAAATCCTGACAACAATCAACCACATAATCAGCACCACCACTAAAAATGTTGCGGTCTATATGAAAGAACGTACAGTAATATCAATAGTGGTTTGTGAGGGCCCCTGTCAGTGAAGGCCCCCTGAAATAATCCTAGTACATATCCCCCTCCCCTTACAACACCCATACCATGCTGAGACCCAGTGTAATTTTTCAATTTTCTGTTAGATAATCAGTCAAATCAAAGTTGAGTTGACAGCTGAAGCTGAGCCTATGGCAGTTGACAACCCTATGATGTCTTAAATTGTGTTTGTCATTGTTTTCTGTAGATGATAATCTATATATAGAGAAAAATCTATGAAAAATAGTCATAATGAAGGAGAAATACTTTTGGTTATAAAGAAGTGAATGTTATCCCAGTTTGCAGCCTAATATCCTCACTGAAAGGTGAAATATAGATAGTATTTTCCCTATGCCCTCGCCCCCCCCCCCCCTCCCACCCTTTCCTTCCAACACACACACACCACCACCACCAGTGCAATTACACACTTCTGCCATGTTGTGCTGTCGTCGTAGATTGGGCAGCAGAAAGGCAATTCGCTTGACGTTTTGGTTTAACATGAGTCAAAATAATTAAATCGAATGCATCCCCGACTTTTATAATCGGTGTCTTCGTGGAAAGCGTCTACCACAATGGCAGCGAATCTTCAGGGTACGTAAAGTCGACATGTTCATTTTGATAGCTCATATATCCCCTAGCTATGGTTAGCATGCTTGCTAACAATAACTGCAGCAATGGTTAGCATGCTTGCTAACAATAACTGCAGCAATGGTGGCGCGAGGCCAGCCCATACTAGCAGACTAATGATATTAGCCGAGTTAAAGGGAAGTAGTTTATATGTTTAGTTGTAAACATTGATCAAACCCAGCTAGACGATAAACAAGACTTGAACATGAGCACAGTGGTGGCCGTCCATTTCGTTTATTTTCATATACCGTACTGGTTTGTAATACGATCTTACTGCTTACCTTACAAACTCGTGTATCTGGTAGTAGGCCAGGTTGCTGCGAATGAAGTAAAGACGTCCTGTTTTTATGTTAATGCAGTCGATTATTAAAGATGGCACTGCATAGAAGATCATACATTATGGTATCAAATGTATTAACATGGGCCACTGCTGTATTTAATATGAATTAGGCGACCGTTTCAGATGCTAATAAATTAGTAGTACTAGTCATCAGCTACGGTAAGGCCTAGCGCAAAATAAATGCCGATTTTGTTTTTATGTTCTAGTCAAATATTACAGGTATGTAAACACATCCTTTAAACTATGCTTATATCAATTTGACGTTGTAAAGCTGTATGCTACCGTTGGTAAACGTGGAGCTTGTGAGGAGTTTTACGTTAGTTTCCTTGTATTCTAGGGTCATACATTATACGTGGATGAAATAAATGCAGGGTACTCAGATACTTAGATTTCCAAATTGTGTGGAGACGAATATAACATATTAGATGATATCCCGTATGTGTGTCGTTCATGTTCTTCCTTTCCTGGATTTTTGTGGATTCATAGCGTACTGTATACGGTAGTTGACACATTTCAAACATTGTTATTAGAGAGACATCAAAACTATGTGTAAATGCATAACATAATTCACAAATATTCCATGATTTAAAAAATGTGATTTGCTATTCATAAACACTTTACTTACTAAATTGGCATTGCTATAATTGTGCTATGATTTACAAATAGATGTCTATCCATAAAAACATTTAGTATTTTATAAAGATAATGTATACTTTGTGTGTGCATTCATCATAACAATTGTAAAACTGCATCTGTGCTTATGAAGTGATGAATGTGCATGAAGTGAATAGCCTGACACAGGCAGCATTACAGGCTATTAATCAGTAAAGACACTTCATAATTGATACAAACTGCTGTATACATTTTCCCGAGCTGATAATAGCTTATGTGAATGTTTTACATTTTTCAGTATGTAATAACATGATTACAATTTAATTTCAAAGTGATAGGTAGCATCTGAGCTTTATTTCAAATTGCAGCAATGCAATAGCACAGTATGTTCAAAAGTCTATTTAGAAATACAAAATATATTGCCCACCTTCTTAAGAGAGTGGAGTGGAAAAGACAATCTGATGCTTAGGCATGGTTGCTTGTAGGGCTGGACGATATGGCCCACATTTACATCGCAATGTATTTATTCATTTCTGTCGATACGATATAATTTAAATATCGATTAACTAATCATTTAAAAAAATGCTAAGAATGCCCACACCAGATGTCTGTAAGAATTTCTGAAAAATGAATTTTCAAAGTCTACAAAGCCTCCTCCTATAAAACTATACTATTTAGAAATATCAAAGGCACAAATTAAGTATGTTTTAGCCTTCAAACAAAGAAGAAATGTGAAGTCACAGTCAAACTTAAATCTCAACTTTATACATTTTTTTTCACTTAACTTTTATGAAGTCTGTATTTAAAGGATGAGTATGTCATTTGCTTCAGAAGCACATTTAGTAATATTTCTTGAAATTCTCTTTACACCCTGATAGCAATAACAAAATTAAATGCTCTGTCAATTTAATTAGAAATATCCGTCAACTGTGTGGATCGCAGGAATGTGCAAACCGCGCACAGTCATAAAGTTCGGACCGAACTCAGCGATTAGCTGGCGTAACTGCATGAGCTACGTTCTAGCGCGTACTCTGCTTAATTGTGCAATATCATGACCGCGGATTCATATGTCCTGCAGTTCCCCCGTATCACAGGACAGTCCAAAAAACCAGCAGGAAGGTCCTTGCTCTCCTCTCCCAGGTCATCCAGCGTCAAAAGATGATTTGCCTCACCAAGATGCAGGCTTTACAGCTTTTTCCAGTATGCAATACTTATAACAAACGTACTAAAGCGCTAGCTTGACAGGTGTGAGTAATAACAATAGTTATTTTTACATTTATTATTATAATG
>JAODLL010000013.1:2678239-2688589 GCA_026546735.1 Forbesichthys agassizii
TCAGAAGAATGCAAACTAATTTTGAAAAATTTGCACGTTTATATATATATATATATATATATATATATATATATATATATATATATACACTGTACATGTCTTCATATTTCTTTTTTTTTGGGGATAGTTTTTATTTTATTTTATTTATTTTATTGTTTATTAAGTTCAATTGAACGTATTTGATGTTCAACTTAGTTAAATATATCAACATATTGCTTTAACTGAATTATGCTGAGTTATATTTTATTAGTTAAGGAAATGTAACTACATAACTTAACCTGACTTCATGCTTTTTAATTGGCATTTAAAAGAACAACCATATTAAAGAAGGTGTGTGCACGAGTATAAAGCTCTTATAAACAATATTACTGCATTATATGTTCCTTGTGAGCTGAAATTGGGTGGTCCATGTGGTACTTAATGAAGGATGATATAATTAAGAGTAGGCTAATGCTTTTCCTACTACAGGCTACTGTACGTTTCTGCTTACCCAGGTCAGAGTACTCTTTAACATTTCCAATACAGATTGGCAATTAAAAACAAAGCGTGCATTTGCTTTCATCGATCAGCTACTCAAAAATCAATTTGGCAACCTTATTTAAGGTTTTCTAGTCAATTTGATTTACTGAAAGGCCTAGTGTGGAAATGTAGAACAATATCAGATGTTGTGGCTGTGTGACCTTACTCTGAAAGAAACATGTACATACTTTTGACAACTTACTTTTCAATCAATAGTTAGATATTAAAGGGACACTATTCGATTATTGACTGGAATTTACATGGTGGTTACAAAACTTTTGTTTCAGCAAAGTAGTCTGTAGGAACTGCAAGACCATAGCGACTATGCTGTCTCACCACACGTGCTCCTTATTTCTGCCATAATTTAATACATAGGCTCCATGTCAAGCCATAGCCATGCTAGCCAAAAAAATTCTAAGTTCACTCGACACGTAAGCCTTTCAAAGGGGCAAACTAATACGCTCTAAGACTTGGGTCAGACGCTTCCCTCAGTGACACAGCTCCAGCAGCTAGTAACTTCATCTCTGGCACGCATTTCCTCTGCCAAAGGTGTGTCTGTTTACAAAACCCAGCGAACGCGACACTCTCCCAAGTCGGCACATACAAAGCTCCGGGTGGAGTGATGTGCGCCCGGCAATGAAAGATGAAAGCTCAGATCGGGGCCTAGGCTGGCGTGCTCAAGAGCGCGTGTCTCAAAGATGCACACGTCCTCTTCAATTAGACAGGTGAAGAAAAGTGGGCTGAGAAGCCAGGGCACAGCAGGACGGGGGGTTAAGCCCCGGCCGGGCTTGGGCTAACTTCAACCTCGTTTGATACACCATTTGATGTTTGATATCTACACACTCCACCCGAGCCCAGACTGTGAGTGTAAAGGGTGATGAGCCGGGACATGTCGGACTCTTTATGGGTTGCGCCTGAGTTGTTTATTAATCACTAGGTTCTGTGATGTGTCTCTCATCACCCCAACAGGTATAATTAAGCTTTAAAGGGCACATGAGGCTTGATGTGTCTGCAATTCATTTTGTTTTATCTCCACAGTTCTTTTGAAGTCAGCCAGGCTAGGCTACACTATGGGTATACTGTAGCAATGTGTGCTTGCATTTCTCTATGTGTGTACTGTACATCCATTTAGTGGCGTACGGTCAATGTGGGCGCCCATTGCAGGTCCCGCCAAATGTGATGTATGAATTCAGAGTGACAGTTCAAAGGTGTAGTTTTTTGATGACCAGGTAGTTTATGAGATCTTGGGTTCCCAGGCTCCCCAGCTGCTGTTTTGAGCAGAAGGTATGTCACAAACGAGGGGAAAATAAACACCAAGCGAGTGAGTCATGACTGACATGGCACTGTTGACCCCGTCCAAAGGTCAAGCGAATTGGAATATACATCAGAGAAAGGCTAGAATTTTCATGAGTTCTCCTCCACTTCATCTACTCTCTAATATTGATTTGCAGTGTCAAGGAAGAGATGCTAAGTGGGACATCATAAAGGAATGTAAACACGCCACTGCTTACCTCCTTACCAGCCTTGATCTTCGGTTTCACCTTTCATCCAATGTATAGGTCCTCAGTCAGGTCCTCAAACAGATGGAGAAAATTACAGAATCAAGCAGCCAATCATACCTGCTACATCTCTGAAATTCTTTTCTATAATTTCTTTTTGAAAACAAAACAAGATGAGAACGTACAGTACTGAATAGACTACATCATTTTTTTCAACATTTCTGGAGTCACAGGCTTAGCTTTTTAGCTTAGATTGATTTAACTGGAAATAATACATTGATCGTATTAGCCAGAAATTGCATTGATTTCAAACTTTTTTTGGCCAATGTATGCAGTTAGCGTCCAGTAAGACAGTAGGCTATGCCACATACTGCATGCTACTTTTTTCTGTTTCTTGTCATTTGAGAAATATAGCATTTCAAAAGTTATAATGCCAAGAATTTAACAAAATATTTTTTTCTGGCTAAATGCAAATCACTAACAAACTCTTTAGCTAACTAGCATACAGTATGCCTTTTTTATTATCTGTATTACAATAAAATGTAAGTTTAAATGCAGCCATTATATTGCTTAATGGGTTAAGATTATGATAACATATAAATTTAAGTTACACATACTGTAGGCTACCTGGTAGTCTATACAGGTAGGCAACAATAATGCTGCACATGCTATGTTAGCTAGCTAAGCACTGTACATAAGCACTAGTCTGCAAGTAATGCTAAGCAAGAATTGAATATCTTTCTTCTATTCCAGTCTTCTTTGTCACAGTGTCAAGGATGAGTGCAAGCAGAGTTGTGAAAACATAAGAGATGAGAGACTCACCTGTTTACCTTGGCAGTGGAAATGTAGCAGGCAAACAGCCAGTAGCTTGTCACATATCCCACTGGATGTTCCAGTATTGTCCCTTCACATTTGAATGAATGTACATAACTCATGCAGAAATGTTACTGACATTGCACTCAACCGGAAATGCTTGCTTAAGATTTTTGAACACATCCTCAGGTCAGATAGCGTCAGTAATGTTTTTATTGTACTGTATGTTAATGATTGCCTGATCCATACAAAAGGAAAAAATACCAAAAACATGAAAAAGTAAGTGGGAAAATATTACTGTATGGAATTGGTTTAGTGTTCTGATTTCTGTTTTTTTTGTACAGTGTAGGCATATTATTTTTTAGGTTACTGTTACAGATAATATAACTCAATAATGTTTGACGGCCCAGCATTAACAGCTTTCAACACAGTAAATGCAGCTCTCTTTGAGTCAGAAAGTTTAAAGTTCCACAACATAATGTATTATGGGAAATACAATTAGATAGTGACAGTCAAATATCATATCATCTTGAAGCTTACAGTTGCAAATACACCACCACATTACGTTGCATTCCTGAACGACATTTTCATTTTACAAATAACAGTAGCTGTCCCTGCAAAGATTCAAAACCAAAGCAAGCCACTGGAGATGGAAATCTTTTTAATTGCCAATTAGATAATTCATTTTTTAGGTAGCATTTATGTCATAAATATTCCAGCAATAAAAGACTGTGCCACACAAGCCAATAGCAATAAATCCGTATTCTTCTGATGATTGGAGGAAGAGATTTGATCATCTGACAGATATTGGAAACAAAACAATTTTTGTTGTTGTTTTATGTGCTTAAACCATTTGGTTAGTCAAATATTTGACAGCTGGACTGTGAGCAGAGTTGACACTGAAACCTATTATTAAAGCGGAAAAGAGATATTAGTATAAAATAATAATGGAATATGAATAGTTGCGAATATTCCAATCATTCCTCATAGTATATTTTTCCTACTTGGTCTTTCTTAGTTTATTTTAATGTTCCATAGCAGGTTTGTTAAGTGTATGTCAGCTGTATTGCCACAGTTATTAATAAACACTAATATTAAACTGCCACTGAAGTCTATGTCTGACAAAATATGATTTATTTCCACCATGCTGGCACCCCCTGTAACCCGAATGTGGGCTCATCTTCTATATTACGTGCATTGTACAGTAGGAGGAGTGGTCTTAGGTGCAGACGTGGAAAGTCCCCAATTATGTGGTAATTCTAGAGAGTGGTTGTGATATTTATTCATATTGCCCAAAGAACTTGGCATTTACGACACTTACCACAAACACATTCCACACAGTGCAGGCCAACTCCAGGCCCCTGTGCGCATTCAATCAAATTAAATAACTTTTATTGATTGATGGTGGGGTTTTAGAAAATATAGTCCATGCCTTACCTATTTAATTCAGGTGCTCTTTATAAATGGAATTAGGTAATTGTGTTTTTGCAGTACCTTGTTTCTGACGAGGTTGCAGATATCAATGAATATGAACACACCGGACACAGTGGGTAGGCCAGACCTGCATTCACTGCACAAAGAAAACCCCATTGATCATCAAGGTGTACTCAGTGCCCTCAGAACCCCACACCCCAGCTCTTTGGTAATGGGTAACATTACTTGCTGTGAGGTTACATGTAACATACTCGCTTATAGGTTGAGCCTATAAGCGAGCTGGAGGAAGCAGTAGAGGGCAGGGGTGTCAGGGATCGATGGCAGCATTCACCGGTCTGCCATGCTTCCTAGGTTATTTCCATTCACACATGAACTCATCCTGGACTTTGTCTTTGTCTTGTCATTTAACACACCTGGTTCCCAATCCCCTAATTAGCCTTAGCTCTCTGTCTCTCTCTGCCTTTGTCAGTTATTGTCAACTGTTCTGTTGAGTGTTTTGAGTTTTTGATTAAATATATAACTTCTAAACCCCAACATGTGTCTGGTTTCTACCACTTCCACTTGCTGCATGACAAGAGGCATGTTTTTTCAATTTTAAACCAATAACACTTTTGTAACATTGGTTTTACCGCTGATCATGATTGAAGATTGTCTCTTTTGTATGTTGTGATCTAGCCTTAAGGTCAGTGGATATCACATCAGAAAAATGTCGAAATCGAGTGGAAAAAAATCTTATTTTCAAGATCAAGCAAATGCATCTTTCTTTTTTTGTTAAGAACGCTGTACAAAGGTAAACCCATTGACCTTGTCCTTAAAAGGTATGATTGGACTCAATTGTGTCTGTATTATATGTAATCAGCATGGAGTCTATAGGTATAAAAATGAATGTGTACAAGTTCCAATGCCTCTCTGACTCAGTGGGGTAGAACATATTTCCTTTCCTCGTGCCTTTAGAGGGCACAATTTATGTCCATTATGGTGGTCTATTTCTGGCTATAGTGATGGATTCTGCTCAATTATTGTCCATTATGGAGAAAGATGGCCGCACAAGCTTACTAGAAATTATTGGTTGCCGCTGCAGGGACATTACATTGAAGTCTGTGTGGCTGTTTCAGTCACAAGGTTGAAATTTAGTGAACCAATTTAAAAGCTAATTGAGATTGATGTAGTGGTGTATGCCTCTGTGGCTATGCTATTTGCTACTCTATTTTAGTATTAGGTCTGAAATGAATTTGAATACATCCTTGTATTTGCATATATATAACAATACCCATCTGCTAATTAACCTGAACTGAATGTACCTCCAATCACCATAAAATGCATTGTTTATGAGGAAATTCTTTTAGTGACAGACAGTCCCACCAGCATTGGCTTTGGATGTGAATTTAATGGGGCAAACTGGAGTCAACAAGCACATGCACAGACCTGCACATGGCCATTAATTAAGTGTGGATAGGGTGGACATCTTAACTCATCTCTACCCACTTTAATGGCATACAGTCATGAGTGTAACCACAGTCAACTTCAACAAATATCTGCATTGGTGTCTGTTATAAGGTATCATATTTCTTCTGGCATGGAGAAATATGGTACATTACTGATCCAGCAGAGGGCAAAGACAAAGCAAATCATAACATGATTATGCTTTCATTTCTTCCTTATGAATTATAAAGAAGAGGTGGGCAACAGAGAATGTACCTCACCAGGGCATTGCAGTGGATGTCCTCTTGCCAGAGTTCTGAGCTGGCCGTCAGCACAACGTCAAGGTAATTGAGAGTGAGGAGTTAAAGCCAGGAGCACAGGGGCTCTCCACAGACCACCAAGTGCCACAGTAGCCCCCTGTAGACATTATTCAAAACAGCCAATCAATAACTTCTCAAGTGCTAATAAGCACTGGCACATTTTGTGATATGTGAGCCCCTTCGTCATTTCAACTATCTTGAGATTTATAGGAAATCCATTGTTAGGTCCAAACTATGAGGTAATGTAGCACTTAGTAAATTAAGTAAAACCCTAAGCTTGGGGTGATTTGTATTTCATTTACAAAGGGCATGTCTAATCATTAGGGGCTCCATCTCTCGGAAGAGCAACCAAATGGCGGTTATGTTGGCTGCGTTATATTATATTTGACTTACTCAGCAGTGATGCAGAGAAATAACAGCTGATGCTGTAGCCTTTCTGTCCTCCACCTACGATTGGTTCTCTCTTAAAGTAGCTATAGCCATGGCAGGGGCATTTAAGTTCAACATAGAGTTATTAAAGTAATGTTAGGGAAGTGTTAAAAGGCGGGGTCATACAGTACAAGTATTTGATTTCTGTCCCATCCACTGTCTCCTATTAATGCGATTGGCCCTGTGGTCATCTCATAGGCTGACATACTGTAATTGTTAATTAGCCATTATGTCCTGCCCTCCTCTCATCCATATCTCAGACCAATTATTATTTGACAACAATGCAGTATATCAGTATTACGTACAGACACAGGGCGAGTATATGAGTGGGTATAATGACTCTGCCATGAAAGTGTTATGCATGTGTACACTGAAATGTACAGATAATTTATATGTCCATATATTACCTCTGTGCTATGTGTGTCATACATGACATTGGATTCTTATTATGAATTTGTGTCTTGTCTCTCTTGTGTGAGGTCAGTCAGAAAACAATACAGTTAAATATGAATCTGGTTTTATTTTTATGTATTTAGATTTTTTTTAAAGCAATACTTATGCAAACATGACGTGCCAGACAAAAATACTCAACATATAATAATAATAATAATAATAATAATAATAATAATAATAATAATAATTATTATTATTATAATAATAATAATAGTCAACAAATAAAATATTTTAAATTATAAATAACTTGTGAGACTATTTACCTTTAAACAGTGGTTGTATATTTACAAAGCAATTAAGCAAGGGCTTGTGTTTCATAGAACCAGTGCACAGCCGAACATTTTTCTCTTTATTCATCAGCTCTTTGCACAACATGGCAAGTTGTCTTTTCAAAATACCACTGATCAGGTAAAGAGGTTCAGGGGAAAGAAGGTTAAATAAAGGCCCTTTAAAATGGTATTTATAAAGAAAAGACAAACAGTGTCCCTGTTGAAAATAAAAGCGAGCCCTGAAATCCACTCTGATGACAGTTGGAAGAATGCAGGCTTTATGCAGGACTTGAGCTCCATCTTTGCCATATCTTTTAAGCGTGATTATTTACTTTAAAAAAACAAACCCAGGCCCCAAGTCTGGCAATGTGGAAGACAGCTCTTTGATTGAGGCATGGGCTTGAATTCTTAACTAATAAATTGTTCCACGTCTTTGTCTGGAGCATTAACGGCAGAGGTCTGCGTTATTCTTGCCCTAATCTCAAGAATGCAACAGCTCTTGAGAAGTACTGGGGTTTCCTCCTCTTGGTGAGCAAGATCTTCACTTTGTTTTGTTAGATGACTCCCTGGATTGACAGGTCTCACCGTTAGACCTTTTCCTCGGCCATCTCTTTCACTGGTTCTTTCTGAACACATCAAAGTCCATCTATGCTGCAAAGCATTTTTAAAGACACACCACCACACTGTGTGTGAGAAATAAAGCAATGTTTTCATCAAGATCACAACAAAAGTCAGTTTGGGCTCCCATGTGTTTGTGTATATGGTTTTCACGTACGGTCGGTTTGACCTGGGAGGGATCCCTGAGCTCACAGCACAGGTATGATAAGCTTAGCTTTGTTCAGTGTGTGCCCTGACGACAGCTTGGTGAATCACGTTGACACACCATAGACTAACCCTTTCTGGTCCGCTTCCAAGTATTCACTGACATATATCCTTCACAATAAAATAATCATTAGTGAAATCATGCCATTAGGCTATATTGAGTTTTCATAAACACTGTCTGGAATATAAAATAAAATAAATATCCTAACTTTTAATATTAACCTTTAGTGCTTTATTCAGAGGACGATATATTTATGTGCTAATGAGGACATTGTGGTATATTATGTTAAAGAGATAAAAACATTGTTGCATTTGTATTACAACATTTTAAAATTAGGCTACATTTATGTAGCATAAAAATATATCTTTTATGATGAGGACCTGAGCACCTACAACGGTCATCATTGGATACCAGGGATGGGGCGGGGACTGGTTGCTTAGCAATGACATGAACGCTGTCTTCTAGGAATGGCGATGCGGAAGGTTAGGATGTTTGCATATTTTCCTATTTTATAATATGATTTTGACATTAAGTAACATTACATAACACGCGAATGTCCATTTTATGTTATATTTATGGATAACAGAATCTTCCTGGTGCACACTTTCCTTTGCAAAGCGCATGTATAAAAATTATGAAAATGAAACATCGATGATATACCAACCGGCGTACCATACCCTGTTTGTGCAACGTAAATTATCATGTTGTTGATATTAGTATCAAGTGCTCAATATTTTATTTTAGCTTTCTATGATGTTTCTACATTTCTATGATATACATTTTTTTCTGGATCTGGTTTTTCTGCCTCACTAAAAGCTGTGTAAGTGATGTATTTAGTCTGTTTTCATTAGACTTTGTCTCCATTCAGAATCAATTAGGCTACAAATACCGTACCGTACTTACATTTAGAACTTGGCTATAGATGCTACTTTGCAGTATCATTTCATATTTGTTTTATCAGCCGGTAATTATATTTGTTTTATCAGCCGGTAATTCACTGGTTCCTGTTTGAAATTATGGGCCATTAAACTAACATTTTTACAGGGTTTTACATCAAAAAAGTCTCGCAACAACTTAGTAATCACTTCAGTTGCCCTTCAAGACCATGTTTCCCGGAGCTTGTTGAATAAAAGCCTTTCACCCTTCCACCCCGTGAGCGCCATACGCAGACAGGGATTAAAACAGGATGGGCAGGAGGAGAGAGAATATGTACTCGATCATATACCTCGCCTGACGTTAGGTAGGCTACAGCTATGATGAATGACCGCTGCGCGAGTGATTATCTGATTAATCACTGTTGTGAGCTTCAGGTATTACATTATTGTGTGCGTTAAAGCTCAGAAGATGGGGTTGGTGGCTGGTCCAGCTAGGAGACTAACAGAAGATGAATGGGCTCATGTCAAGGCAAGGTCTGTCCAGCGGGGGGACTGCACTCAGCCATGCGTCATATGCAAAGAAGAATTTCAGCTTCGGCAACAGGTAGGTACATACCGCAGGATGTGACGCCATTGTTTATTAGAACATTGCAATGTATGTAAATGTGTGTGTGTGTGTAAGAATATATGTATTAAGCTATGTGCAATAGGCCTATATGTGTGTATCTGCATATGTATAATGTATGTGCATGTATGCTGTAAACATTCTATTTTATCATGAGACATTTGTACATATACACATTGTCCCCTCCCTCTAGATCCTGTATGTGCTAATCTGTGTAGACAACTGTACAAATGTGTCCATACTGTCGTGGAAATCAACTGTGACACGATGATGTAGCAATCACTGTGTTACTGTGAGGGTCAGCAGGCTTTTACACCTCTCTGATCCCCTTGTAAAATGCCAATCTCCTCAAGAATGCGGGGCTAGAATAGAATGGGCTCACAAAGCACAGTTGCCATAGATGCACATGTAAATATTAGTTTGACACAGGGAAAAAATGTTAATTAGTGCCTCCTAACAAGGCAAAGTGACAAGAGGGAATCTATTTACTTGGCGTACACTCACAAGTCTTGGGTTTACTGTGAAATAGTGTGGTAATATGCATTAAGCAAATACTAAGTTACACTAAATTAATTAAAGGTATAAGCACCTTTCCCCTGAATGCAGTTGCGCTTCATACTCACTACTGGTACAGATGCATAGGGATGCTTGATTATGGAAAAAATTATAATCATTTTTATTTTGGGCAATATTGAAATAACGATTATTTAACACAATTAGTTATTGACTTGGGAAAGATTACATTTAATGTCTTTTAATGCAAAACGCAAAAGTGAGCATGTAGCTGTCATTCATTCCCAGGCCAGTGTGGAGATATAATCTCTCCACCTAGTCCTGGGTCTTCCCCGAGGCCTCCTCCCAGCTGGACG
>JAODLL010000013.1:2688689-2698736 GCA_026546735.1 Forbesichthys agassizii
CTTCCGATCTACACCGCGACGGCTTGCCAGGCGAGACGTTAGCCCCCCCAACACCGCCCCACCACCCCTGCTTCCCCACCCCACAATAAACATGCTCACATCATCGGTTGGGGCTAGGGCTTAAGGATGAGATTGATGGGGAGTTTCTTTAACTACCAGATGAAACCTGTTGGCCCTGTTGCTGGGTCAGTCAGGGGGTCAGCCTCGTTTCAGATCCTTTCAGGATCGGACACGTTTCAATGCTGTTGGGGACTGCCTGAAAGCCATTCATGGCCAAACCGCTCTGTTGATTGAACGCGCTCTTTTATTTATTACTTATGTAAAACCGTTCCCAACAAATTAGCCAAATCAAAACATCTAGGAAGAAATAATACCTTATTTGTATTCTACACGTGAAAATGGCCTAGCTGTTGTCATACTTGACATGGCTGTGTTCTAGGCTAGTTTAAATTACACTATTCAAGAAGAATTAATCATTACATGCGTATTATATGACTGAGGAAAGATATGCTGAGGTTACGGTCAGTGTTTGGGCCATTACATTAACCGCAGTAGTCAGCACTTACTGCATGACCATGCATGCATGCTATCACCATTGCAATGCTATCTTGGCTAGAACAACAAATAAAACAGTAGATCCCAAGTCAAAGCAGTAAACAATGTACAGAAAATTAAAAGCTCATGTGATGGACAGTGTATCGTGTTCTGCACCTACCATATCAATTAGCCTAGATTTAGATTAGAATCTTAATACATTTATAAAAAAGCATTGTGTTGCCTCCGATTGCACTGACTTTGTAAAGGAACCAGCAGAAATTGAAATAAAAATAGGATGTTGAGATGAAAACATGTTAAATATATAGGAGAAAAAATATATACTATATACTGTATACAATCTGTACATTAACATAGCACATGCGTATTAAGTCATTATTTATGTCCCTCAGGTAATAATCATTGCAATTTCAACACAAAATATGCTGCAGGCCCATTTGGGTTTGTGGAACAGT
Source organism: Forbesichthys agassizii (assembly GCA_026546735.1). Classification (NCBI taxonomy): domain Eukaryota; kingdom Metazoa; phylum Chordata; class Actinopteri; order Percopsiformes; family Amblyopsidae; genus Forbesichthys; species Forbesichthys agassizii. Next base: position 2,689,700 of record JAODLL010000013.1, read on the forward strand.
TCAGGAACGCTGAACTATACGATGGTAATTTAGAACCCACAGCTTCTATGTTGAACATTCTCAGCTACCTCTGCACTGCAGCACGTCTCCAAAGATGTGATCCCCACGGTAAGTAGGAGACATTTTATGCCAGCAAATAAAGCAAGATCATAACACCTGACGTCAAGGCTGTAAGTCACCAGGATTCATCCACAATTTGGACAATTTGTTAAACTATGAATCATTCGGGAATGAGAGCCTCTGAAGATGTGAACTGTTACAATTAACCAAAAAAAAAAAGAAATTCCACATTTCAATCTTTATTCTGGTGGCGTCTTTTAGTACATCGTCAAAAGTAAACACAGCCACATGAAAAGGCTGACCGACGCTATTACCGCTTAAATTCATCACGGACTTCATTTCCGCAGTCAAAGGACCTTTCTTTGCCACAGCATTATCCCAGAAAGATAAAATGGCCCATAAAACCCCATGACATTGTACTTTAATACTCTTATTTGGGGGGGAAATGGATAACTACATGATAAAAATACTTAAATTCCTCTTTGAAATACTTTTTTTCCATCAGCTTCATGACGGACTCTGTGGGACCTTTTTTAAAGATAAAATAAGCGCCATTACCATACCTTCGCTCATGCTTAAAAACACACTAGCAAGTGTAGCTCAACACTGAACAGTGCTTCCTCTGAGCAATTTTATGGATGATCAGGAGCGAAAAACAACCTTGACAAAAATAATCATGTGACAGAGGCCCTTGTCCTACCAAACAGGGGCCTCTGCATCTATTGAAGACATGTAAACCAAAAAAAAGCTTTTCAGGCCGGGGGAAATGACCGTAAACTACTGTATATACGGATTTTTATGTGCGTTTGCCAGGAGGGACATAAACCAGAAAGGTTTCAAATGGTGACACAAGACAGAGGTGTATTAAAGGTAAATATTTCCCCCTCCATTTGGATCGGCTGTGTTGTGCTGTCGTGTTGCTGTCACTTTATGGACATGGCCCCGGACATGTATTTTTGAGGGGTGGAATGGGGGGAAAGGGGTATAATCAATTAAACGAGGAAGTTCGCTGAGGCTTACAACTCGATTATTAGCCGGTCCTTTTGAAGTTTTATTTTAGGGGTGAGGGGGGGTTCAGTCCATCAGGCCATAAATCAGTAGCACCGATGCAGCGGTGTTGAAGCGTTTAGCAGCGCAGGCCTGGCCTTAGTGGAAGGCCTTGTCGGGATGTGGCCCTTTCATTGTTAATGAGGCTGCTGCCTCTGAGTCAGTGAGAGGGCACAGAGGAGACACCTGCTACCACTGCTGACAGACATGGTGCACAGGCCAGAGATGGTGAACAAACCACACATACATTTAATACATTCTGTATTAAATACTAAATAGAAACAGTATACAAACACAGTGGAAGACACACTTAATTCATTATTTTTCATTGGAATATTAATTTAAAATAAATAAATTTGTCTTGTGTTTTGCAGAACAGTATTTCATCCACCTCACCTCACTCACCGCACAAAAATATATTTCCAAATGCGAGCATATTAGACGTTCCATTTAATTTTCTTGTGAGTTTTGGAGTGAGGTAGCAGACAAATAATAAATAAATCAATCAATCAATACTGAATAATAGTTACGGAAAAGAGCAATGAACCATCTGCAACCGCTGACTAGAAAGAGGACTGCCAATATGGGCTGTTACCTTTTTAGAACCAGCAAAACCCTCAGATTCCAGGAAGAAATAAGCAAAAGGCATCAGCACAAAGAGACAGAGGTTTGAAAACAATGACACCAGGTTCCACAGGCCTGCAGAACAAATGACACACATTAGCAATAACTTCTGACCTTTCACGTTCATGAAACTTGTTGCTGTAGTACAGGTTAGAGGTTAGAAGTGACTGTAACTGGTTATTACAGTGACTGGAACTGCAGACATGAGGATATCACTAGTCTGGATTACAGTCACTACTCTGTATCATGGACCATGATGCCCTCTGGTGGCTAGAAATAGCATAATATATGATGCCCTAAAATAATATACCTAGAATTCAGATCTTGGGTAATTATTGCTACAAAAAGAATAATTAAGACAATTTCACCATTTTTTACCAGAGAGTAAAAGGTATTTTTCTGCTATTTTTATTGCCTTTAATGGAGTCAATTTATTATCATTATTGTTATTATTCTACTATATTATTCATATTGTCAACTGTTTCTAGGTCTGTCCGGTGCATGAGACTAACACAACACACTACTGATACAGTTGCTAAGACTAAACTACTGAATCATACTTAGAGCGACACAGAGGTGAGCTACTGACCGTGGATGAGAGAGCCATTGAGCCACTGGATGTAGTAGTTCTTGGGGAAGGAGAGGAGGATCTCGTTACTAATGATGGAGAAGGGCAGGAGAAAGACGGCACCACCAGACACTGCCAGGGTGAAGGTGCACAGATACAGCCTGCAACACACACACACACAAAACAAAATTACACCATGGTCAAAGTATCCTGTGAACGCAGTCACTTTACAATCCATTTAAAGGATATTTATATTACATGGGTGTATATGACGACTGGTTCTGGATAGGAATGCACGATAATTATTGAGCAGATATTGGACATATGTCAATTATCGAAATCATATAGGAAGGTTTTAGTCTGGCCGATAATTTATCTGATAAGAATGAACCAATGATTTAGCATAGACTGTATGGTCTGTCCACTATATACTGTCAATGGTGTGGTTGCTATTGTTGAACCGATGATGTCATATTGCTGTGCAGTATGTTTTTCCACCCATCACCATTTTAATAGGCTTTATGTTCTATGAAAGCCATACTTTATTAAAAAGTATACAGAAAGATTCTGAACTTTTTTGTTAAGAAAGTGATGTCAGTTCCATTTTGTTATGGAGTTATGGAATATTAAATAGTGAATCTGGCTGCTCCCTATCTTACCATCAGTTATTGGATGGGTATCAGCCATGAGAAGTGAGCAATTATTAGTTATCGGATGGGTTGGGAAAAAATCCACATTGTGCTTCACTAGTTCTGGATTATTATGTCATGTTAAAAGTGACTGAAACGAATAAGCAAAAAAACTGAAGATCCATTAAAAATGCCTCAGCGCTGACACCCTTGCATTGTTCTTCCCACACTGCACTTGTAGACCAGCATGTGGCAGTGGCTGCTGCCATCTGTATTGTGGAGAGTAGGGTTGGGCCAATAGTCGGTGCCATTTTTTTTTACTTAGAAGATTAATAAATTAGGCTAAGAAAAAATGCCCCACAATGGAATCGTCCATCACGGACGATGTCTACAGTACTGTAGACATCGTCCCATGCCAATTTAGTAGACATCAATCAGCCCTAGTGAAGAGGCAGTGGCTTGACCAGCTTGGGCCCAGAGAAGCAGGCCATCTGCTGGGTGGTGCTCAACAAGTCAGCACAGTGTCACACACAGTGGCCTTTGCACTAAGGAGCTTGTTCATCTGGAATGCTTTCTGCATCTGGTGTGCCATTAGCCTTCAGTAGGACTACCTGCTGTAGGGTCTCAATTGTATAGCGTAGATGGCAGTGTTGGGCAAGCTACATTGAAAATGTAGTGAGCTGAGCTACCAGTTACTCTACGTTAAATTAAGCCTCACTACACTGATGCTACACCCAAGAGAAATGTAGCAAACTAAGCTACAGCAACACGGCAAAGTTAGTTCACTACATTTAAGCTATTTTTTTTCCTAAATCAATTATATATTTTATTGTACCAACATTCAAAAGTGTAAGTCAAACAAACAAATACACAGGGCAAAACTGTTCAGTTCAACTGTTTATTAAACAATAAGCTGTGTTCTCTGCTCTCACTTTCTACCACGTAAACTCAGTCTTGTCTTTATTCCCCCTCAATCCCCTGCATCAAAGTCTCAGGCATCAGCACAGTGATACGTCTACGCTACGGCATCACTGTCATACGGAAGTGCTTCTGTCGACTACACATGTAGCCTAGGTCCGTTTATGTGATGGCGTCACATACTGCTTCTTAGCAGTTGTATCAGATTTAAGCTTGAGCTGCTGATTCAGAAATGCTTGGGAAAATGTAGCTTCTGTAGACTCTACTGCACTACTTGATCAATTAAAGAGCGGTGCTACTGAAAAGCTATTTGATTCAGAAAACAGCGCCGCTACCGCCACGCTACTCAGAAATGTAGTTTAACTAGTGCCCAACACTGGTAGATGGACACATGACCACTCAAGGTAACTATTGTAAGTTTTAATGTGGAATGGACAAGTTTCTTGGCCACATATAGTGAGGTAACCGAGACAACAGCCGCTTCACTTACGATATTCTATTGACGACAGCATCCTCATCTTCATTGTCATCTAGAAAGCAAGTGACAAAACATTGTTTAGATTATTTACCTGCACATTTGACTTGAGTTTATACAGTGCATCCGTGAATTATTCACAGTACGTCACTTTTTACACATTTTGTTATGTTACAGCCTTATTACAAAATTTAGTAAATTTTTTCCAATCAGTTGATTGGACATGATTTGGAAAGGAACACACCTGTCTATATAAAAAGGTACCACAGTTGACAGTGCATGTCAGAGCACAAACCAAGTCATGAAGTCCAAGGAATTGTCTGTAGACCTCTGATACAGGATTGTATTGAGGCACAAAGCTGGGGAAGGCTATAGAAAGATTTCTGCAACATTGAAGGTCCCAATGAGCACATTGAACTCCATATAATCCGTAAATGGAAGAAGTTTGCAACAACCAGGACTCTTCCTAGAGCTCGCCGCCCGGCCAAACGGAGCGATCTGGGAAAAAGGGTTTTAGTCATGGAGGTGACCAAGAACCCTATGGTCACTCTGACAGAGCTCAAGCATTGCTCTGTGGATAAAGGAGAACCTTCCAGAAGGGCAACCATTTTTATAGCGCTCAACCAATCAGGCCTGTATGGTAGAGTGGCCAGACGGAAGCCACTCCTCAGTAAAAGGCACACGGCAGCCCGTCTGGAGATTTCCAAACAGCACCTGAAGGACTTTTGAATTCTGAAGAAATTTTCTTTCTCGTGGACTGAGGTCCATGAGAAAGAAAATTATATGGTCTGATGAAACAAAGATTTCTCTGCTCATCACCTTGTCAATACCATCACTACAGCGAAGCATGGTGGTGGCAGCATCATGCTGTGGGGATGTTTTGAAGCGCCAGGAACTAGGGGACTAGTCAGGATCGAGGGAAAGATGGATGCAGCAATTTACAGAGACATCCACGATCAAAACCTGCTACAGAGTGTTCTGGACCTCAGCCTGGGGAGAAGGTGCATCTTCCAACAGGACAACGACCCAAAGCGCACAGCCAAGATGACAAAGGAGTGGGTTCGGGATAAGAACTCAAGGACAACTCTGTAGATGTCCTTGAGTGGCCAAGCCAAAGCCCAGACTTAAACCTGATTAAACATCTCTGGAGAGATCTGAAAATGGCTGTGCACATACACTCCCCATCCAACCTGATGGAGCTTGAGAGGTTCTGCAAAGAAGAATGGGAGAAACTGTCCAAAAGTAGCTGTGCCAAGCTTGTAGCATCATACTCAAAAATACTTGAGGCTGCAATTGCTGCTAAAGGTGCTTCAACAAAGTATTGACTGGCTGTGAAAACTTTACTGATTTTGTTTTATTTTTTTTATAAATTTGCAAAAATGTCAAACAAACTTTTTTTCACTTTGTTATTATGGACTATTGTGTGTTGAATTATGACAAAAATATTTATTTTAATCAATTTTGGAATAAGGCTGTAACATAAAATGTGGAAAACGTGAAATGCTGTGAATACTTTCCAGATGCACTGTACATATTTTGTTTTATGCTATAGAACAAAAATGTCATTTATTTTAGGGACCATGGGTAAAGAAAGAGCTAGAACGTCTATTTTAGAAAGAACAAACAGGAATATACAGACACAAACTTTCACATACGTGGCCTGTGTAGTGAAAGGTATTGACTACCTAGCCACCAGGGTGTGAGGACAAGACTAGCCTAGATGTCCAGAGAAAGACACGCCCAAGAGGGCATCTGGTGCTAAATGCTCTACTTTTTAATGAGGCTGGGAAGCCTAGGTGAGATAGGCTCACTATATTTGTCCATAGAAAATAAGATCGTTTATTAATTATTGACTTGGTCCTTGGGTTTGCTTAATTTTTTTTTGTTGTTGTTGTAATGTATCACCCAGTTGTTCAAAAGCTCAGGCTGCTGTGTGCTCAATAAATCCTAAAGCATACCAAGGTCTCTACTGTACCTAGATTTGTAAACAATCGAGTATCGGGTGTGACCCAGAGTATGAGCCAAACTCAGCCAATAGCAGCCGTTTACCCAGAGCACAGGGGACAAATCGCGTGCATGCTTTCATAGTGCTTAAAAACAATCTTGGGTGGTTACTGTTAAGTATCTGAGCACACACTGTATGAGAAGGGTGCAGCTTCATTCACACACACGTGCACACACACACACCTTAAACAGATTTAGCAATACAGTCATGTCTTTTCTGGCATAATAAAGAACCCTGTTTGTGAGCAAGCACTTAATGAAATGACAATAAGTTTTGCTGCCTGTGAAAAATGTCTTACTGAGGTACTATGTTTTCACAAACAGTCTTACCAGTTTTCTTCTTGTATCTGGTTATGATGAAATATGACACGATGTAGAGTACTGCAAAAAGTAGGAAACAAATCTGAAAAGAAAAAAAAATGTAATAAAAGGGTTTACCTTGAATCTAATACATATGTCATAAGGACAGGTAACCTGCACCACAGTGCCCTATGTACTGAAAGATTACACAAAGTAAACTAGATTCTAAAGATTAGGCTAATTTAGGTTATCTTGCCTACAGTGCACACCCCCACATGATAATATGACCTACTTATAGCAGTGATACATACCAATACAGCAGTACATAATAAATAAACAAGTAATTAATTAAACGTTGCATAAAGATGCATACTGTATCTATTAGTCACACATACACACACTCACTACATATTTATGTTGCATACGTTTGAACATCTGATTGGTTTTATGTAAATGTGGGCTGCCTGGCTAACCTAGCAAAGCAAAAAGACAACACCAGCAGACGAGGTTATGAAACTCTCCTAGCTCCATGTTTATTATATGAAGCACAACACATTGCAGCTGTAGGAAAAGGGGTTAAATAGGTGTGAGCCTAGCGCTGTCGGAGAAGGAGGAAAGGAATGTGTGTGGGAGGTGCATGCATGTAAAACGGTGGTTTAATAGCACCTGATTTTAGTGAGTGAAGAAAGAAAGAAAGAAAGAAAGCGTAGAAAAAATAGACACACATGGGCTATAATATGTTAAGAAACCAAATGTTTTGACTATAAAAACCGTCAATCACCATCATGAAATGAACATGTAATTTCCCTATGTGTATTTGGGTTGAAATTGGATAAAGGCTGCAAACTAAAGTGGCCCAGAAATAAACACCTTCAGGAATTTGTTGTTAGGTAACAGTGTCATCCGCCCACATCTACTATCACTGACCAGCACGTAGCTTCACTATCTGGGTCTAATGTTAGAAGCCCTACCTCAGCAAACCATCTCAACATTACACAGCTGATGAGCTAGCTAGAACGATGACTCAGCCAGACAACTTGTACACACACAACTAACTAAACCTAGGCCTCTATAGGGACATCTTACACCTATTCAGTCAAGCAATCTGACAAGCAAAAAAATTTTGCTTATAGGTTTTATCATCTAGAAGCAATTAAAGAAAAGCCTTAGATAATTAAGACCTCAGATAATGGAATAAATATCAAACACCAAATAAAACATATTGAGGATTCATTTTAATTAAACCCTAATTGCTGCATAACAGAAAACCACAGCTAAATGCTTTAGAAATGCTTAATTGAGTAAAAGTATAATGAATATAACAATAAAATCAGACTGTTACAAACATATTATTTCACACTGACCATATAAGCTGGGGTAGGATAGAAAATGTACTTTCTTCACTACACTAAAATATGGTTGACCTTGTTAGAGTACCTTAGTTAAGGTATCAAAGAGGACCCCACAGCATTTCCCTCACCTCGCGTATTACTGCAGTTCCACTTTGCCAGGTTTACATAGTTAGTAGTACAGACCCTGTTCTATCTACACTGTTTTTGGCACCATGGACAGCGACAACAACAGCAGTATAGTCTGTACACAAGCTACCACAACAGCAGCATACCGGTACTAGGTTACAAGAAAGGTTTTCACAAGCTACTGAACACATGATGCAACGCTTTTGCAGGAACCTGCTGAGTAAAACAGGTGTCTGGTTTAAGCAAAGAATGTTGACATTTGATACTGAGACACTTGACAGAATATGCAAGCGCCAGAGGCTTAAATGACGTGGTAGCTTGCGATGTTTATATAATATATAGTCCACATAAGATATCATTAGATACTGCCAAATGTTCATATGTATTTTTTATGCAGCCATTATGAAATGTCAGTAATGTAGCTATAATACGTACATCATAACTTGATGAACGTATTAAAAATAAAAAATACATTTTTGACATCAATAACGACGACAGCGTGTAATTTCCGCTAAATATTTTAACGTATTAGTTAAGATCATTCATATACTGTAATAAATATTACATTATATAAAAGTATGCGGCTGAACCAACATTTTGGAATAAGGTAAGCAAAATACGACATTCGCTGATTTTTTTGTTGCGCCCAAATATACTGTTTACAACTTGTGCTGTGTCTGACTTAAAAAGTAAAAGCTAACACTAGCTTGCATCACTGCGGTCAAGCTAGCCGCCGGTTTTATTTGCCTGGTCAAGTGAGACGCTGAATTTTTTAGAGTGCGCCTATATTGTAAACATTACCGTACTTGCAAAGATCGTCCCAAAAGATTCACAGAAGCACGTAGAAGCTTACAGATAGATCGCGTTTATTCTCTCTCTCTCTCTCTCTCTCTCTCTCTCTCTCTCTCTCTCTCTCTCTCTCTCTCTCTCTCTC
>JAODLL010000013.1:2703326-2713473 GCA_026546735.1 Forbesichthys agassizii
CACATGAAAAGATATGCTCACATATTTGCAAATATGTGAGGGGTGTACTCACTTTTGTGAGATACTGTATATAATAATGCAGAAAAAATATATTACCGCAATTCATGCAATATCTTTTCTATCTCTAAATTTCTTATTTCTTGGTGGCCTGATGGTCATTTTGGCCTAGCTGCCATAAATGATCAACTTTACCAGCAGCACAATAATAATAATATGGCAAGCAGCAACGAGTAAACAAGAAAATTCACGCTCTGTGTGATTGGTTGTAATCTGCTCTCCGTGGAATTTGTTTTGCTGAGATGCTGGTTTTCTTATTGTGACATCTAGTAGCAGAAATTAATATAGAACGAATAAATAAGCAGAATAAATTTAAAGGTGTCCATAAATAAATTATATTATTATTATTATTATATATAAATATATTAAAATATGTACACATTTTATTTCATAGTATAATTTATTTTATAGTGTTCTTGAGTTTTGTTGGAGAAAAGTGTCAACATGGTTTACATGTGTTGTTTTTTGTTGTTGTTCAGAATGGGTTTAAAAGACCAGCAGGAGAGAGAAATAGTCCATGTGCTGATGGACTGCTGCCTGCAGGAGAAAACCTTCAATGCTTTCTATGCCGTACTGGGAGACAAGTTCTGCGCTCATGAAAGACGATTCCAGGTACGCAGTTGTCTCAGCATCTTCCCCCCATTATTTAGCACTACGTTATACTGTGCTCTGTGCTGAACATCTGATGACATACAGTGTATCTGTAATCTTAACAGCACTTTCAGGAAGTGGTATTGTCGAATTTCATTGGCTGTTAGCATTGTCACTGACACGGCTGTATCTGTAATTCCGGTGCAACGCTAGTGCAATGTTTTATTTACTAATTTCATTCTTTCAGTTTACTTTAAGCAGTACCCCTAGCCTGCTTATTTAACAGATGAATAAGACTTGTGGCGTTAATTTTCCCAACAAATTCTTCAGTGTTTAATGTCCGATTCAGTCATTGAGTTATGTAGTTTGTCATTGTGCATGTCAATCAAAATGCTCTCCTGTCAAGTAGGCAGGTCATGACGCAGTTAGCCAGCACTGTGTTCCAGACTTTATGCTAGTAAAACTGGCATAACATTAGATCAATGTAAAACAAAAACTAGAACCATTTTCATTATTTTAATTACAACAGTTAATGCAACATTCATGTTAAATGTTTGAGTGGTTTACAATGGAGTTTATAAAAATAAACGATCCCTTAATATGTTAAAGATATTAGTAGAGTATCACTTGAATGTTCCTCTTATTTTTAAGCAGTCTTTGTGTGCCAATTACGCTTCTTATTCGACAGTTCTGCCATAGCAGCAATGAAAATATGAGTTACAGGAAATCAAACGTGGTTTGTAGGCTTGATTTATTTAAACATTTTTGCGACATTTTATATTTATACATGTAATAGAAACAATGAAATATTGTTTAACTATTGCATTGATATGTATATTTTACACAATACATACAACCTTAAAAATGGGATCTATTTTTCTGTCTGCTCATATGCTTTGAACATTGGAGAAAACATAATAAGTCTTCAGAGGGTTTGATCAGTGTCTTAACCATAGTTCTATGGTCTTAACACAACCACACTCACACTAAATGGGCTCCGTGACCACCCAGACCTCTCCCACTGTATTTGACCTGCATGCTGAGGCCAGCAGTCCAGTGTGGGAGCTTCTCACACCTCTCCCCTCAGATGTTATTTGTCTCACACTGTGATTGCAAACAATGAGGCTGTCACCAAGCTTCCTATTAGGCCCCTACAAGCCACCGGCCCCTATCACAAACTGATAACCATTGTCCCCGTCAAATATCTCGAGGATGTTTGCCTTTCACGTGTAAACTGGATCTGGATGACAAATGTCTCCTGGATCCAGATGTGTAGGTTTTTTTTTTTCCTTTTTTGCAATTTGTGGAGTAAATCCGATGCCTGAGTTCATGCTGTTGTTCTGCCAGATGACCTTCCAGTTCAGCCTATGGGACAAGTTTAAGGAGCTGTCCAACCTCCCTGCCTGCGCATTCAGTAACCTAGCCCAGCTAGTTACCTTCTTGTTCCAGAAGAAGAGCCTGTCCATCTCCATACTCAAAGTAAGTGTTGAGAGTTTACTTCTGCCATCCAATACACTTGGGTGCTATTGGTTTGAGTTGAAAGCCAATAGTAAATGTGTCTCTCTGTGTTTGTGTTTCCGTCTGCGTAGGCGATCGAGTTCGGGGAACTAGATAAGCCCAAGGTCCGTTTCTTGCGCCATGTGCTCACAAAACTGCTGCAGGAAACAGAGCCTCAGGATCTAGCTACTATATTCGGAAGGTGAGTCATTGCCCTGTCATAGCTACAGTCTGTCCAGCTTATTGTATTTAGCTGATGTCTGTGGTCTTTTTGGGATGTCAGTGTATGGCCAAAGGGGGCAGTATCTTCAGTAATAGACTGCTTAATGGCACTGACTAGCTTTTCCTAGTTGTTTTTCATAGAATGTCACACAGAGGAACAGGGTTCAGAAAAAGATCAGATCTGCAAATGGAAGGTTTTTCATGAATAGGGAGTAGGCTGGATCATTATATTACATACATTTGTTTCCATGGAAATGTTCAAGATGGCAGCTTTAATAATGCTCACAAGAGAAGTGTAAATAGTGGCAAATATTCTCTCTATAACCCTTCTCTTTCACACGCTAGCGAAGTTGGCGTGTGTTGTAAAGCCGCCAGCCCCTCGCAACGTAGCGCGTAGTGTACGGCTGTGTGAAAGACACGGCTGTGTGAAAGACACATCAATGTTCCTCATTGTCTTCCACCCACCAGGATTTCCGGAATCCCCAAGCTAGGAATGCTGCGGGAGGGCTTGAAGCTTTTCATCAGCCACTTCTTGCTGAAGAACAGTCAGCCGCAGAGCACAGCTGAGCAAGCGGCTGTGCTGTCGGAGCGAGGCCAGGTTGCCACCAAGGCCATGGAGGCCAAAGAGGGAACACTCAAACTTTAGGGAAGCACCAAGTGGAGAGATGTGAGCCGTCAGGAAAGAATCCGAGCGCTCATTGTCCAGAATGGCTTCAGGTGAAGGTGACTTTACTGGATGCTATTTCGTTTGCCTTTCACGGATGGACAAAATGAGTTTTGCTGTGGTTAAAAGCAATGCACATTAAGGCTCGTGCTTGTATGTTCCTTTCTTTGATTTATACATTGACAATGTTTAATGATCTTTATTTTCCCACTCCAAATTTTAAAATGCTGTTTAAATAAATCTTTACTAATCTCTTTAAAACGAACGTTATTTCCCCCATTGTGTTGTAGTGGCATTGTATAGCATTGTTGAGATATCCGTGACTGTACCCTATACATATAATATTGTACTGAATATATCAGGCTTCCAGCATCAAGCCTTTTGTCCATAATTCATAGTATACAATATCTATATTTATATTTCTGGGAAGGAATTATTTTAGGGCTTTGATTCCAGTGAGCTGATGCCAGGAGTACCTGCCTGCATAGCATAGTCCCTATGTTATGTTTCTGGCCATCTTTATTTGTGTGAAATACATCCTCTTTTGAAAGAGAGAAGTCAAAGAGACACCAAGGTCATTCAAAGGTAATGCCTGGATGTGTGTTTTATAAGTGTACTTAGCTAGGCCTATATATTTAACATGTAGGGATATTGACCAGATGTAGTTTAGTGCAGTTGACATAATATCTCATTTGAAAAAGGATTTGGCCAAATATGTTAGGCATGAATAGTTGAGTTCTCAAGGAAACTCAAGAGGGAGCAATAGTGTGTCAATACACTCACCTAGACGTCCATACACTTGCCATTGTCTGCAGATGTGAGCCACATAGGTGCCATCAACATTACATGAACTGACTGGGTTTGACCATCAGGTGAACTCAGTCTGCTATGTTAAAATAAACAAGTAAGAAGATAACCGGGAGAGATGAAATTCTGTTCATAATAATCAGTAGCCTAATACTGTGGTTTTGATCACCATGGGAACAGTACAATTATTAGTCATGAATTGAAAAATATCTTAAAAGGCCTTTTTGGAGATTGTAAATCTACTGGATTACTGTAAATGCAAAGGTGTATTTTATCTTTATAGACAACATATGATCAGGTGTTGAATCAGTCAAAGATAAGGTATTTCACAGTCATTAAGTGATATAGACAAAGTCTTCTGATTATCTGTTTCTATTTTTTTAACAAAAGATAAGTCTTATATTTAGGATATTTTTCTCCTCACTGTCTTGCAAACATTCAATTGCAATTAAAATGCATGTTATGAGAAAATCTGCATCAATTAGCCTAACTGAATCTTTAAATCTCTAAATAGGCCTACAATCCAATAGCCTTTCTTTTAGGCTATTTCTCAGAGATTACAAACATGTCTACATTGTTTTGTACGAATGTATTTATGTTAGCCTATATAGTTTTAATTGAGAACACTGTCTTGGTATCTTCATGTAACAAAACAGTTGTTTCCCGCATCAGTTTAACTCCAGCTAATACAACCTTTTCATACAAGTGAGGGCCTTTTCCAAATGTTTATTAATAGGAAGCAATTGATAAACTGGTGTGAAATGTTTGTGTAGTCTTCCTGTTTTCCCTTGTGTGCAAATCTGAGTAACAGCAGTCAGAGCAAGCTTAAAGACATTTCTTGCTTGTTTGAGCATTACAGAAGCAAAAAACTAGATTTCCTTGGCAATTAAACAATTATTCACTGGAAAGAATATGTTTGGATTTTATATAACATTTTATTTCACAGTCTGCACCAACAGAGACGCTAAACAATAATTTAGCATGCACTGGTTTAACCATATTATAAATACAGTATAGAAAAATAAATGTATATTGTATTACTGCGATATGACACAAATAGTACACCACCAAAAAGTTAAACCCAACGAACTGCATCAACCCAAAACGAAACGCCTATATATTGGCAAATGATTCTAATTATTGCGAACATTGTGAATGTATTGCAGTGTCCTGAGCCATAACACAACAGCATTTGTAAATAAACCATGCGCTGTAAATCTAAAAACTCCTGATTTATTGCTTGTTTAGGCCTATGACAACATGACCACAATCACCTTATACGCTTAGCGTTTTCGACTACAAACGTTATATCCCAGGTATGGGTGATTAGAGTTGGATTACATGCAAAATTCCCAAAGTCACCTTTTATTGGACATTGACTCCGTTCCTTGTCTCAAGGCTGTGGACTTAAATCGCTGGTATGATTTCTCTCGTCGTCTGAAGAGCAATCTGACGAGTTGTACAGGAAGTGGTCGCCCTCGTCCTCGTCGCTGTCCCTGAAGTCTCTAATTCTGCCATTTTTGGAGTCTGTCTTTTTGTGATAATCCGTTTGATCGAGTCCGTCCGATTTCTCCTGGCCGTTCTTAGCGCTTTTCTGTTTCTCAGCCTCCAGAGCGGCCTGCTCCTTGGCCTTTTTACTCCTCTTCCACTTCATCCGTCTGTTCTGGAACCAAATTTTAACCTAGAAATAAGAAAAATATCTTTACATTGCGTAAAGGCCATGCGTAAAGCGTCGTGCGTAATTGTCAGGTTAAATCATCTTAAACGTGATCAAGGTGCAATAATAAATAAGACTATGTCTAATTTCCAATCATGAAGGTGAAGTAATATTCAAAGTAATAGGTTATATTCCAATACATTACCTGCGTTTCCGTCAGCATGAGGGACGTGGCCACTTCAAAGCGCTTGGGTCGCGACAGGTACTTGTTCAGTTTGAACTGGTGCTCCAGTTCCAGTAATTGTTGACTTGTGAACGCTGTTCTGGGTCGTCTACACTTTCCGAGCATGTTAGACTGCGCCTGAGCTGCAAGGTAAACAATCCAGCATCAATTCCTCACACCCTGACACTAAATGCATAGACATATGGTGGATACATTTTTATTTAAATTGGGTTGGAATTGTGTGCATCTATTTTAAAACATAACCTTGTCATGACACATGTAGCCTACGACATTAAACTAAAGTAAACAATTAATAGCCTACACACTGAGCCCACATTTTTTACTATTTGTCGCAATGTATGCCAATGTAATCGCAAGCAACAACGGATGTGCATTTTCTGAAATAAGCGATCTGTTACTCAATTTTGTACAAATCTGTTAAAACGAACCGTGAACAAAAAGCCAGTATCCAGTTGAGCAAATAGTGTGTAGACTTTGGGTTTCACGCCCCTCTGCCACTTTCCCACTGTCCATTATCTGGCGATTTTAGTTCCTCTATACTGAGTCTTTTGCCTTCAGCCAAATAAAATATACAGTGTGGCCTAAAGTGTCTGTTATTTGATTATCAGATTATCGACAAATGTCAGATAATCGATGTAAAAAGCATACATATTTTAGCTGCATGTGCACTATAAACTATTGAATTTCACTCACAATGAAGTTGAGCTCAATTACAGAAATATGCTATATTTAAACTCACAATTAAAATCGGACATTTTCGGGAGCATCATCCCAGCTGTAGACACACGGAGCCAGTGGTCTAGCTGGAAGGTGCTTGCCGTAAATTTGATGGAGTCTCCGGGATGATGGTGATGGGATCCGTGCGGGTACGAGTAGGACAAGGCCGGGTGTTGGCCGAGTGCTGCGGCAGAGTAGGTATACATGGGGTGGCCGTAGAGAGCCTGTGGGGGGATTCCCGCACTGCTCTGCGGATGTAATCCAACTATGCTGTGAGGACTGTTCAGGAAACCGGGTTTGGGAATCAAACCGCATGAGGACATCCGCGGCGGTGATGGCGTCTCGGTGCGTAAAGTCTCGCCGCCGTTAGTGTTGATTTCTGGAGCCGTTACACTTCCTGACGACGAAATGGAAGAGGAGGAGAGAGAGGTCACCAAAGCTAGCGGAGAGGTTTGCACCTTTGGAGTGTCGACCGCCAGAAGCGCGTCGATGCGGAAATTTTTGGATTTCTCCATTTGGCCCGTGCGTCCTTTACACAGCCACGTCTAAAACCAAGTGGGGTTGTTGCCTTTGTACCTCTCAAAAAGTTACGCTCTGGTTCGAAGTGTTAGCGAGGGAACCCGACGAGACAATTAATCCTTATTGCAAGAAGACGATTGGTTCCCCCGTTTAGCAGAGGGGTTGTACCATTGGACGAGAAAGTGTTTAGAGACAGTTGTACGCATTGTGCCTCTCACAAATATGATTAATAAGAGTAGGTTCACTATGTGGATAAATACAAATACATACACACGTTATTGAATTTAACGCTGAACAATTTTAAAATGGGTGGATCATAGATGTAAAATAAATCAAAAAATAAATAAAATCTAGGATACAATATTGGCCATGGTCCAAATATGGTTTTCAACATGATATTTCATGAGTGTAAGGACTAAAATACATTTAAATAAAACCTGCAAAACATCGCTAGAGGTAAAGAAAATCATACCGTTATAAAAAATAAAATTATTTCACGAAGCCATTAGGAAATCTCTTTGACATAAACTCTAAACTTGTTGCAGGCCCATTGAAGAGCCCCACAAATTAACATCAACATATTCTATCCTATTTTGTACATCAAAGCAAGTCCAAACGAGCATAATTGTGCATCTGACAGGGTTATGATGGAGCTAAAATTATAAAATTATATATATATATATATTTTATTTTTTAAATTTTTAAATTTTTTAATTTTTTAATTTTTTAATTTTATTTGTATTATTAATAAAACTGATAGGTGTTGCTTACTTTTATATTATTTTATTGATGTGAAAATGTTATATTTTTAGTTGGGATTTTATACTACAACTTTGGGCCTATTCGTGACCAGATCAAATCTATAATAAAACAGCACCAGCATATTGCTAAAGACAGGCCATCTTTTGTAATTGAACGCATGCGAGTGAGATTAAGAAAGACTTGTAATAGGCCGGTGACTCCGGTGACTTCGGACTAATAAGCCACTTAAAGTAAATGGAAGAGGAGGTCAAAATGAGAATTATTGACACCCCGTTGCCCTTAACCTGTCTACCAATAAAGCTGATTAGTTTTTGTCAATTCATCAGCTAACCGCGCTCCTGGGAGCACGACGCGTTGCTCGGGGGAAATCAACAAGTCATGCAGTGGGCTGTAGTTTCAAAGGATGACAATTTAATTGGAAACCGCGATGATCATGAGCGATTACACGATGATATTTAAGATATGTGATACCTTGCATAAGAGCTCCCGCAAACAAAGGGTGTCCAAAAGACAGAGGGCTAATTGTGAAAGGCTAAATAAACATGTTCACCTCTGAGCGTTTAGAGGTATTTTAATAAGTCGACAAAGTTTAAGCATTTAACACCATAAATTGAACCAGCATTGGCTACATTATTACTTCCACTAAATGCTCATCTTGCCTATGATATGCCAACCCACGAACTGCCATGATACTGGGTTGGATATGCTTCTTTGTCCCCCTGGTTTAATTTCATTAAGGGGCAGCATACATATTTCTATTAAAGCTCTGGTGAAATATAGAGCCATTTTCTATTGGCCTGCAATCACCCAGATTTATTACTCCTTTTCATATGGGAGAGAAAATTATTAAGACCCCTCAAATGGAAACAGACCTTAAACCTTGGTCTTTTTTGAAAGCTGTTAATTTGCTCCGTAATTACTTTCACAATTAACTAAAATACAAATCAAAGTGACAAATCGGGATAATTACCCCCAGTTAATGTGTTCATTATGAAAAGGCAATTTAAAGGGACCTACGATGACTTTTTTATCACAATAAATTCTGATGGTTGAATATTCTGTTGTCATTTTGCAGACTATACCGACTGTAGCCATTTAACCAAAAAAAAAAACGATGTCGCAGCCTATAGTGATAGGCTATCTATTATGTTTTCTGAACTTCAGAAAGAAAAACACGAAATTCCACATTGACATGTGGTCACATATAACTGATTTTTTTTTCTGAAAAAAGCTGGCGGCGTCTCAAAATTCTAACCGACCTGGTCCCAATTTGTTAAGATAAATGTTTTGTTTAGGCTATGGGCTATAGGCTAAATAGTATCATTAATTAATATGTTTTCAAATAAAATGAAATAGCTGGTTAGGTCACTTATATACACAGTTTGACTGAGGCTATTTGAATGTCAGTATAGATTTATAAACATATAAAGCACATTGTGCTATAGGCAATGCAACTAGTCATTTCCCACATCGAATATATGGTAAATGTAATATGTATCTTGGCCTGATGACACACAGGCCTATAGGCTAATTATTATCTAACGAAAAAGAATTGTGCACATAAATATCCCCAGATAGTAAAAAAAAAATACTTACATGAAATTATGATAATTATTCCTCTCTTATAAAATATAGGATATTTTTAACACATGCGCAGATTTCATTATAAAATATGTGTCTGATTACACTTTAAATATTATTTTTTTAGAGAACTGCAGTAATTATTTGGATTGTGATGATCATTTCTAATTCTAGATCTATTACCCCACTTTTTATTAAATGAATTGAGCCACACAAGCACAATGATGCGTGGTTGTGGATATAGTTTTCTACAAAACTTAAGGTCTAAACAGCTATTAAAATGATGTGTCAATTTCCATGACAGCCTATTCTATTTTAATTATATTTTCATGATAGAATAATCTGCAAACAACATTGCTGACGTTTACCGTTAAACAAGGCTAGTTGAAAATACATTACTTTAGACTAATATATTAAATCTGTTCTGCACTGCACACATTTAGGCCTGCATGTCATACCCGTGGTGGTGGACAAGAAGAATATAAAATCCTACTTGTTATTATAGGCTACTAGCCTACAGTAGGCCTACAATAACTTACATAGCCTACTGTTTTCAAATTTGGCTTTACCAGTACTCACTTTAGACGTGAAACGTTTGTATATCATTTTATTATAACATTATAAAATAACCAACAGATATGTGAGTTTCCATATCAAAGATGGTGTTGTCTGGCTGGGTATGGGTGAGGTTGAGGTTTTACTCAGTTAAGTAATATAACTAATTATTACTAAGAGATCTCGGAGTAGCCTATACGTATGGGGGTAGATTTCTATCAATATTATTCAAGCGCAAAATTATAATCCACACGTATTTTTACCATCCACACGC
>JAODLL010000013.1:2714748-2759296 GCA_026546735.1 Forbesichthys agassizii
GTGTGCGTGTGGATGGTAAAAATACGTGTGGATTATAATTTTGCGCTTGAATAATATTGATAGAAATCTACCCCCATATATACGTTGACGTAATGAGTCAAGCATGGCACGAAAGCCTTCAACAATTATCTAGAAGACGTAAACGTGGGTCGAGTGTATTTGAAATGGCGTAAATTCTATCCAATCAAGAACCTAACGGGATGTCCTCGGCCCTCGGTCCAATCACCTTTCTGGCCATGCCGGAAGCGGATATAGCTTTATTCTGTTGTGTTGATTTCTGTTTAGAAGAGGAGAGGGAGACCGCTCTAAAGTTCTTATTTGTTTTCCTCCATTAAAACAGTAGTTCAAGGTAAACGCGTCAACATCTTAAAACACTTCATTTATATAGTTTGATGTGACAAATGTAAAAAATATACACGCGGGTTAGAAACATAACCCCTGTGAAGTTAGCTGGTTCAACGTTAGCAGCCGGGTAAACGATGTAGCATGCTAACACTCTTATCGAAAAAAGCGCTACTTCCACACGTTTGATGGAACAGTGCGGCACACGACCAATAAAGCCGCATTAGTTTAAAGTCTCAATTGGTGTCTGGGCTTGTTCATGTGATGTAAAAAGCATTGTTTACCGTTTGACAGCTGCTGAGTCACGAGCTAACTGTCTAGCTTGCTGTTCATTGTTGCTAGCTTAGCTGATGTGCTTGCATTTGTTTTCCAGTTCAAGTCTCATGTCGGCAACTGATTTTTCCTAAGGTGGTGTAACCAGAAACTGGCAACAGTTTCTTTTTAATTTGCCAGTTTAAATTGACACGCAGAATAATTTTAGCATTGCAATAGTATCTCTCCTGTGTTTCACACTGTGAGGTTCTGTTGTCACCCCCTGAATAAAGACCCATCATGAACGAACATGTGTAAAGGTGAACAGGCTAATCAAATGGATGATACATGTCTATTATGACTTGTGGACAGTATAGCACATGGATTATTTATCGTTTGTCTGAAAAGATATGAAGCTCATAGTCTTTTCCTTCCTATTCCTATTCTGTTTCAGATTGGACGACAACCATAAAATACAATTGTAGTCAATAAATGGAAAATATCTAACAATGTTCAGCTTTGAGGGAGATTTTAAACGAACCCCCAAGGTGTCACTTGGTGGAGCAAGTAAAAAGGTTTGTTGAATTTGATTCATTTATAATAATTCATTTTCATATCTGCTTAAATTGACATTTATATTTGCACATTCTCTGCTTTTGCCTTTCAGGAGGAAAAAGCATCTCTGCTCCATCGCACCCAAGAGGAACGAAGAAAAAGAGAGGTACTGTAATTCATCTTATTTAGCTTTGTATGCTATACTCATGAAAGCTGGTCATGGCTTCACCTTTATGCTTATCTAACAAATTATTGAAGATTGTGATGGTCTGATGGCTATGGCCAGCGGTTGATCGTTTCTCCTGATTTGTTTATCTTATGTTTGATTACTTTTAGGATGAGAGAAGAAGATTGAAGAATTCCATTATTATTCAGTCCTACATACGTGGGTATCAGGACCGTAAACAGCAAGTAAGTCTGCATTTATTGTTTTGTTTTTTTCTCATTTGGCTAAATGCATATATTCCTCATGGGGAATTTGTCCCCCATGAATAAATTGACTGCCTTGGACAGACATGCCCCTGTTGTTTGACCCCTGACGTGTTCCTCTTAAGTATACCATTCAGAGGACCAAGTTTGATGAGTGTGTCAGCCACTCACAAGCCTGGGGAGCACAGGACACTGGCAGCCTCAGCCTTTTAACAAGACAACTCATCTTTTTTTATAGACAGACAGTGGATACACATAGATTGGTGAGAATGTGACTTGTCTTTGATTCTTTTAAATTCAAACATGCATTGTATTTATTACCTGGTGCACAGTGTTTAATCTCTTGAGTCTGTGTTGTGATTATGTTTATTTTTTTATATAAAGTTAACATTTTGTGTGCTTAAGTAGATATGGCTGTGTCAGAACCTGGTGAAGCACAACGGTCAGTTTGTGAAGCTGTTAGCCGGCCCAGAGAGGCAGATGTGCGTGTTTCAGATAAAGAGGATTTTAGGCTTCTGCTGCAGGTACTATATTACTGTGAGACGAATACTATCCATACAGATCGCTGTGGCCATTCTAATGAACTGTTGGGCTGTTCATTGACTGGATGCTCAGCATTGTACTGGTTCTTGTCTCTTAGGCTTTTACAGAATTGCAAGGATGATAATTTGAATGTTACCGTTCCAATGAGGATGTTAGAGATCTTCTCTTCAGAGAGAACCTATCTTCCTGTTCTTGTCGATGCAAACTGTGTAGCATCATTAATCGAACAGATTTTGCACTATATGGTTCAGAAAGGTAAGTGACTCATCAGTTGTTTTGAAATGTAAAAATATTAAAGTGTACATTATTTTGTTACATGGTTTATAGAATGTTTTGGCAGTCATTTTTCATTATCAAGCCTGTGGACTTATTTTTAAGGGTTATAACATCAAAATAACCCTATTGTGTGACATCCGTACTGTAACTGGACTGAACCCACCGCTATCACTGCTGTCTTGCAGGATACTACAGGTCGCTGTATATTCTAGTGAATTTCAGGCTCCCCTCGAGTCTAGAGTACAGCGATGCTCCCTCTATCCCACTGGCAAGCACACTGTTGGAGCACATCCTCAAACCCCTGCACTTTACATACTCCTCCTGCACAACAGGCGCAAGGTAAGTACAACAGCTGCATGTCCCTTTTAAGTCCAGTTCTGCTGTTCCTCCACCTTTGTGATTCAACGTGGATCTGAGCAAGTGTACGCTCCCTCGTAGCATTTCTTTGTTCACGGAGATCCACATAAGCT
Source organism: Forbesichthys agassizii (assembly GCA_026546735.1). Lineage (NCBI taxonomy): Eukaryota > Metazoa > Chordata > Actinopteri > Percopsiformes > Amblyopsidae > Forbesichthys > Forbesichthys agassizii. The sequence continues at coordinate 2,717,616 of JAODLL010000013.1, forward strand.
CAGCCCTGTCTCTAGACATGATGTCACACTACCTCTTTAAAGAACAAGTGACATTCCTCAACTGTGTGTGTGTGTATGCTTCCACACTAAACCTAAGTCACTCACAGACTGAACCTGAACCAGTATTTATATATTATGTATATTAAAACAATGTATTTCCATTGTTTCTAAAACGCTGATGTTTGTGTGTGTGTAGGGTATCATGCTTCTACTCAGCTCAGTACTCTGTTATTATTATTATTATTATTGTTTTGTCTCGAAGCCGTAGTTGCTTCTGTAACCAATTTACAACAATCCATAAAGAGCTGTTACTTACTAGTGTGCAGAATATCAGACTATTTGCCCTCAATTTCAGACATTCTTAATGACAAACGACAAGGGTACTGTCTTTTCTTCTTTGAAGGAAAGCAGGGCGGGAGAGTGAGAAACCTGTGTGTACACACACACACACACACACACACAGTCTAACAGCTCTGAGCTAGCATACCAGATGTGGGGACTTGGGCAGACAAAGTGGCTCTGTGTGGAGAGACAATATTGGAGCTCAACACACATGTTCACATATGAATGACATCTTCTTGGTAGGTCTTGGCAGTTTGCAGTCTCCTTAAGCAACAAATGGTGATTTGTACCTGCGTTTATAGAGGGTACCAAGCATGACAGGCGTCAGACAGGCTAGTGGTAAAGGTGGTTGGTTCCAAGACAAAGTTCAGGGTTTGCTTTCAGACAGCTAGCACACGGTTATTTTTTAGCAACTGCGTGCGAGCTGTCTAACCCCTACACGCTAATTCATACATAATCATGTAATTGGTACTTAATGAAAGGAAAGTTTAAATTAAAATAGCAAATTTTACAACTTTTTAAATACTTCTTATGAATATACTTGTGGCAATTGATAAGTGACATACAAACACAGTAATCACGCTAGCACATTAATTAGCCCATTAAAGGTATAGTCAGCTATTGCAAGCTATTTGTAAGCTAATACACATTTAGTCAAATTCAACAAATGTCTATTCGCTACCTTATTAAGCTGTAGTACTACGCTTTTCTTCTCAATGCGCTTCCATGTGTGGTGCAGCGGGCGTGCAGAGGGATATTGTGAGCCAGCATTCTCAAGAACGACTAACCCTGCGTTGAATACTAAAGACGGGCTAACTCCAAGTCTTGTTTAGTGTTCCTCATGATCCCGGCCCCTCTCCTTCACCACCACCACCCCCCCCCCCCCCCTTCCCCCCCCAGGCAGTTTGTGTTCGCCGCCTTTACGGAGGAGTTCATCTCGGCGCCGTTCACCGAGCAGATATTCCACTTCTTCATCCCGGCCCTGTCAGACGTGCGCTTCTCCTTCCCCTTCGAGGCCTTCCTGGGCTCCCTGCAGGCCACCGTGTGCTCCTCAGCGGCGGCGCAGAGCCAGGCGCCCTGGCTCTTCTTCTTCGTCCTCTCCACGGGGGAGAAGTGTCTCGGTGGGTGCTTAAATGCTCAATGGATACTGTAGAGTAGGGGGGGGACCATGTCACTGATGGAGGCTGTTCTCCTGTGTTGCCGCCAACAGGCTCCCTGTCAGAAGACGGGCTCCTGCTGTACCTGCGGGCCCTGCGGACCCTCCTACCCATGCTGCCCGTGTCGGAGGGCAGCGGCAGGCCAGAGCTCAGCAGCGACTCGGAAGATGAGGACGACGCCGGCGTCCACCCTCCGCTCATGCAGGTAGACCAGTGTTTCCTCTGCGTTCATTAATCAGAATAATTGCCGCCACACCAGCACTACCTATTTCTATGGAACATTGTTTCAGTAAACCGTTGTAAATGAAGAATCTGAAGCTCTCGCGATTATTTAACTGTGAACTGTGGCAACCTGCAACTCCAGAAACACTGCATGCCTGACAAGTGCGCCATCAGAAGATGCAGTGCAAAAACAATTAAGAGCAAATGACGGAACTGCAAGAAAGGTAGCCTACTTTCGCCTAGTCAACTAATTAATTTAATAAACACTTAACTTTAACTCTATTGCTACAAATATAGCAAATATATAAAGAGTCCACGGCAACCCCTGTTTTCTTTGAATTCGCTCTAAATTATCGCTTTGGCTTTCCAGCAGAGTTGCGCACATTTAAAAAAGAAAGCCCTAAACCAACTGAAATGGATGGATGAACTTGCAGGGAGAAAGGTCTTTCCAAAATGCTAATTGACCATTGGGATGATATGGGGTCTTTAATACAATGAGGTCTGAGGGTTATCTGCTTGGCCCAAAGCATTTTGATGAATGGATAATACACTATGTTGGTACCGTGATACAGAAACCGGAGATAGACTCCTGCTTGCCCAAGCAGAATTACTTCTGCAAACATGCAGGTACACGGAATGAATCACTCAATCAGAAAGTACACACGTAACTCTGAACTGCACACTGAAGGTGCGTCTCAGGACAGAATGGGTGTGATTGGATCGCTGAAGTAAAGACGTCACATGCAGGCAACACACCAGTGACTCATCACTGGTTATATAGTAAAGCTAATGTAATAGATAATAGCTACTGTAGGAGCTGCAGCACAGAGCTACTGAAAGATACTGTCTCTTGTATTATTTGTTTGCATGATGACCACAGATATTAGAGCCACTACTCTAAAATATGTTTTTTTAATTTATATATTTATCTCACCTTGTGGTGCGCTAGTAGTTCTATGTGCTCACTGAAAAAAGAATCTGGTGTTTCTACACAGACCTGGCTCTGCCTATGGCATTGAAGGAAGGAGTGTTTTTGTTTTTATCCAGTAGCTATCTCTAGAATAACTGAGTACATCTTTAAAGCATACCTCAAGTCAACTGTTATTGTGACAGGCCAACTTCAACTCTGACCAGTAAGGCAACTGAAAGCTTTTTTATGTGTGTGTGTGTGTGTGCGTGCGCTCCCCTCAGGGTGACAGACGCATCTCGGTGCAGCTCATCACAGAGGAGTGTGTCCATAAGCTGGACACCAAGCAGCAGACCAACACCCTGCTCAACCTGGTGTGGAGGGACTCTGCCAGCGAAGAGGTCTTCACCATGATGGCCTCCATCTGCCACACGCTCATGGTCCAGCACCGCCTGCTGGTGCCCAGGGTCAGGTCTGTGCACTCAGGGTCACACCTGGCGCACAGCCATGGCTTACACCAGGCTAGCAGCAAGGGCTTACACCAGGCTATACACCAGGCTAGCAGCAAGGGCTTACACCAGGCTATACACCGGGCTAGCAGCAAGGGCTTACACCAGGCTATACACCGGGCTAGCAGCAAGGGCTTACACCGGGCTAGCAGCAAGGGCTTACACCGGGCTAGCAGCCAGGGCTTACACCGGGCTAGCAGCAAGGGCTTACACCGGGCTAGCAGCAAGGGCTTACACCGGGCTAGCAGAAATAGCATTGGATGATTAGTAGGGAAGTGTCCTTGTGAGAGACATTAAAGCTTGACAGCAGCAACCTTTTATTTTATTTAACCTTTATTTAACCAGGCAATCTCACTGAGATTAAAATCTATTTTTCAGGAGAGACCTGGCCAAGAAGTAGCTTCAAACATACGAGTTATAAAACATGTACAGTAGTTATACATACATACATACATACATACATACAAGCCTCAGTTTTCAACTGAATAGATAATAAACTCATTATCATTTCATTTACAGCCACAATGTCCAATAGTCTCCATATCCTTCAGAATTAGTAAAATAGTTGTTCTATAACACACTGACCCTGGGTTTAAACCGAATGGCATTACATTTACTACCAATAAGATTTTAAGTCAGTTACCCCGCAAGGGCACATTTGGGAGGGCTTCATAGTCTAGATAGTTTGTTTATATAAACCACAGTTTATAGTTTATACATTGGACTATAAGAACATTTACTGTAATACATCTTGTTTGTTAAATACAGACTCATCATTCATGTTGGACACAATGATACCAGTCTATGCTATTTATTGCATGTACATTTGGTTGTTAATTCATCAACAAGAGTAAAAAAGATTATATAAATGCCCTTCACTTATGCTTGGGATTAGCCTATGTTAGAAAGATAGATGTACACTTGCTATGTATTACAGTGATACAATGATGTACTAAAACCAACAAGATGAAACCAAATGGGCAGAAGCCGTTCTACATAACATGTTTATGGATGGTTTGTTTACAGCAGTGCTGATTGAGAGGGAACCTGCCTCCATGTGTTTCCATGCTGTAAGCACTAATGTAAATAACAGCCAGTTATCTGTGGTCCTCACCCACTGGCATTTACAACCTGCGGGAGGACACACGCATGTCTGAGCTGTCAGAGCGGCTCAGGCTGATTGCATTTTGGGGGAGGGAGTGCTCCTTTGACTGACGCCAGGTGATCCTGTGATCGTCAAGCCCTCTCTGGTTAATTAGGATGAGTGCCCATTGGTTTGTGATGATGGCTCAGTTATGGGCTGGCTATTGTCAATTACTTTAACCTTAGGTTTGATCTTTGTTGTGATTATTTCCTATTCCAAAGGAATTCTGCTTTCATCTTTGCTTATCTGTCTGCTAGCAGGATTCATGTTCTACTTTGTCATGGATTATGGACAAATTGATAACATTTAATCAGGAATCATTGGGAAACGTTTTTTTATTTAATATTTTTATGTACAAAATCTAAAATATGTATATTTATATGTATATTTGGGAAAAGGAGGTTAGAGGAATCTCCACTCTTCCTGTTTTCCACTCCCGGCTCCTTTTTTACGGCTTCCTCCATCCCAGCGCTTTTACCATAAATCGTGCCGTTTGTCCTCCATCATTATCGGATATCTGTACAAAATAATTAGCTCACTGAGGAAGATGAATCACTGCAGGAGTGGATGGGATAGCTTTACAAGAGGCTAAGGGGAGCAAATTGCATCCTAGCGCTGATTTACTGCTATTAAAAAAAAGAATGAGAAGGCTGGCTGTGCCGTCGATCGCCCAGCCTCAGTGAGTGGCTTTATTATACATGTACCGTATCTAAAGAAAGAGCTTTCTCTGTTCACCTTCTTTCAGCGGATAGGTTGGAAGATAACATTGATTGGTCTGCTGATTGTGTCTGTGTGCAGGTATGATGTAATTCCAAATGAATAGTTAAGCACTGGGTGTTTGGTGTCATTTCTCTTACCGTTTGCCATTCGCTATCATAGCGCTCCATCGCTGAACAAAGTTGGTGCAGATAAACGCCGTTGTCCTTCATGTGGCTGCTGTAGTGATTGCTGTAGTTGACCTGACACAGAGACGCTAGGGAGGGAGTCGGGGGGGCGGCTTTGTCCTTTAATGGCCACCGTAGTGACCCAGCTGCTTGGCTTTGCGTATTTTCTGCTGAAATGCATATTCTTTCATTACTTCAAAATGAAATGATCCTGTTGTGATTCATCAAACTGTTGTGGCGTGCACGCACGCACACACACACACACACACACACACACACTTCTCAAGCACACACCAGCACGCGCACGCACGCACAAGCTGTTTTGATGCCTTGACTTTGTTTATTAGCGGTTCATTCCATGATTGGAATGGAGGTTTGGGTTCTCGCAGGCCGTAAATCAGGGTGTCGGCCCGCATTTTAGTGCTTTGTTTCCCATTTCAATCAAACACTCGCACCACTTGTTAAGAGCCCACAGCAGCACTAGGCCTGATTCCCTGCTAGTCTCCTGAGCCTTGTACCGCTGACAGATGGCACGCGCTCAGGCCAGACCATTCCTCAAGCCTTATTAAAGGCTCTCATGTTGGGCCTTTTGAATCATGTTGCCACTTGACTGTGGGATGGATGCGTGTTTGCTCTGTGACTCCACCCCCCTCCCCAGCCTACACACTGACCACTTTAGTCTTTTGTCTGCTGACCTCTCCTCCTCCTCTTGTGTGAATACAAGGAGGTTTCCCATTAAAAGCAGGCATCCTTATAGGTGCCAATACAGTCGCTGGTTAAGCGTGGGGGGTCCATTATATGCAGGGCCAACTTTATTTCACTTTTCAGCTTACTTACCTCGTTATTGTCACCTGTTGTTAACCCGTGGCCGCCACGTGAACAGGCACACAATCAGTGTTGTGTACATAAGCCCCACCCCCACCCCCACACACACAGTGGAGGAGAGAGCCACTTGGCACCTGGGCGCTATGGCTGCCTTCCTTCATACAGGCCAGCAGTGGGAAGGTCCACATCCAGTGTAGCAGCACGATGGAGCACCGGGGTCACCGCCAGGCTCCGGGACTGCCCTTCCTCCGTCCTCCATTGTCTCCATCCCGGGGCCATTAAGTTAAATGGGGAGGCCGGAGCAGGAAGCCAGAAGGCTGTTTATGACCCAGGCCAAGGGACGCTCGCCAGCAGCTAGTTTACTAATGGAAGGTGCCTTGCCTAAATAAAGCTTAATGGCTCATTTCGTCTTTTCTCTCTCTCTCTCTATCTCTCCTTCTCGTGACACACAAGGTATGAAAAGGTAGATAGAGAGAGGCATAGAAAATGGCACAGAGGAAATGCTACTTAACTGTTATTTATTTTCCTTCCAGCCTTTTATGCGAGTCCTCTGTTTAATTGGGCCTGCTTAACAGTGCTTTGGTAGAGGACGGCACGGCAGAAAGCTATTTGAAACGTCTCAGCCCATTGATTGTTTAATCTGATTGAGTCTGCTCTTTAATTCTCTTGTTCTTTGTCGACGAGGCTCGTAGGGGTTATAAAGCAACCGGGTTTTATTTTATGTCTCTGTTTGTTCCCATTTAGGCTCCTGTACAGTTTGGCTTTCAATGCACGTTTCCTCAGACATCTCTGGTATTTGATATCATCCATGACGACGAAAATGATCACAGGGTGAGTCAATCCGAGACCCATCTAAAGAGTGTTTTTTGAATGGTGGAGAATGTAGTCTGTTTCTGCTATTCCCACCTGAATGTCCATATGAATGACATTACTTATTAATGTTCTATGCACATCGTTTTTTGAACTTAGAAGATATGAAATGACAATGAAAATGAACCTGTTGTTGTCTCTCTGCCAGCTCCATGGTGCCCCTTCTTCAGGTGATCTCTCGGGGGTCTCCCATGTCCCTAGAGGACTCCAACCGCATCATCCCCCTGTTCTATCTGTTCAGCTCACTCTTTAGCCACTCACTCATCTCCGTGCACGACAGCGAGTTCTTCGGCCACGAAATGGAAGGTATGCGTTCCTCTAGAGCCCAAGGTCATGTAGGGGTGTCTGAAGGGAACACATTGCGTTAGACTTGATTGTTGTTATGCATGTCTGGATTTGACCTTGAATAACCTTCAACCTTGAATACATAAATATGATTATTTTCCCATTCTCTTGTTGTGTTTTTTGTTTGTGACGGTAATGCCAATAAAACTGTGTGTGCGTGCGCAGGCCACAGCCAGTCGTCCATGATGCCCTTCATGCTGGTGGAGCTTGTCACCCTGTCCCGCTGCCTGAGGGACGCCTGCCTGGGCATCATCAAGCTGGCCTACCCCGAGACCAAGGCGGAGCACCGCGAGGAGTACATGGCCGCCTTCCGCAGTGTGGGGGTCAAGACCAACACGGAGGTTCAACAGCGCATCCAGGCCGAGCAGAAACGCTGGGTCCAGCTCTTTAAGGTGTCTTTAAGGCATGACAGCCAAGCATAGGCAACCTGGCTCACATTGGCATTCAATCACTGATCATGTAGCCCTTAAAGGCATAGTTGGCGATTGTAAGCTAAAACGCAAGCTAAGCCCTGGCTCCTTAAATTGGAACACGAACACAGTGGTAAACGCCGCTCACAACAACAATACGTAATGCGCTTCCAGTGTGTAGGGTGGAGCTTCTCATGGAGCACCCTATGGCATTGAAGGTAGGGGTGGTTTTTTTTTTTTATATCAGTTTAATGTTAGCAAGAGCGTTTGTGAGTGATTGACCCCGCCCACTGACAATAACATGAAAGGCTGTAAAGTTGCTGTGTGCATGGATGCGTGCGGACCATGTGTTTGTTTTCGCACTAGGGGAAATTGAGCTCGCGTTCGTGACCAGGTGAGAACTAGCCAGTGAGCAACTACAGAGGACCTCCATTGGGTATTAAAGCAGGTGAAATGAGGCAGATAACACCATTGGCTTAATTAGCATATTCTCTCTCTGTCTTCAGTCCATTACTGTTCACAGGTGCTCTAATTAAGCAGTCAAAGTGAACTTCAGCTAGTTGCAAGAGGTGGCGAATGCGATAAGACGATCTGCTGTGAGGCCTTCTGTCAGCTTAAACGACCCATTAAAGAAGTGGGGAGCAGGGGAAATGCATTTTCCAAATTGAACAGTGGGATTTACAGTGGGTTTAGCGCCACTGACCCCTAACACGCTAATGTTTGCTGCGTGTCATCAGCCTTCCCTTCCCATCTTTTATCACCTCTATTGTCCAGCTATCTATTTAATTGAAAGAAGTTAATTGAATGAAAATGATCAACTAAGCTTGTATTAATATTGCTAATGGAACTTTCTTCTTGGCCATGTTTGGAGAGCGATGTCACACCGGAGTTTGGGAAAGACCCATTACGCCTTGCACTTAACCCGATGGTCTAATTAAGGAATGCTTATTCATTCCTGGAGTCACAGGGTAGGCTCGCTCCAGAGCCATCGGCACGTGCCTTTTTACAGCGTTTTGCACTTGCCATTATTGCCGCCTCCCGTGATTGGCCAAGATTGATTGATGCCCTACGAAAATGCCACGCTTTAGAAAAGCACGTTTCCACTGAAACAATCTAGCTGGGCTATTATATGGAAATGGTCTGGCTGTAACGGGTCTGGCAGTGCAGAGGAGCTCCCCGCTCCAATCCTCAGAGATGACGCGTCGTGAGCTTAGATGGAGAGGCTGTGGGAGCACCGTTCAGAGCCACAGCAGTGGCTTCTGTTAACATGCATAATGTGAGCCGTCAACACCAGCCTAGAGGTTAGAGAAATGGGTTAATGACCTTTAAAGGTCACTGCAGATGCAAATGTCTTTCATGAGGGGAGTTGAATGGAAGTGCCCTTGAGAAGGACTCATAACCTCTGCTTCTGGTTGTTGTACCACTTTAGTTCCCAGCACCAGAACTGTGGTTGCTCTGGGATTACTGGGCTTGTCTCTATGGGGTATGTTGCTTGCAACGCTATCAGTCACATTCATGTCTCCCTGCCCAAGATGACGTGAAGCCTGTTCCATGTTGAAAAAGCGATGTTCCTTTGCTCAAGCTCACACAGCACCACAGCTATTTATAAATGGTTTATGAATGACAGTGGAGCTAAACTCGTACCAATACTACAACAGATTGCCATTGATTGCTGAATGATGAAAACTGAGACGATAGACTCCCTGTGGCAGGTCAACGTTGCTGGTTGCCTGTTCATTATCACTCCTGAAGATATGTATACAGTGAAGCGATTACAGTGAAATATGTCTGTCTTGGGCCATCCGAGAGCCACAACTGTACTGTCGCTGTGAACTAATGGTGCTGATTCCTTTGCACTCTTTCTCCTCTGGTTGATGTCAGCAGACCTCTTCGGTAATTAACAGCGTTGGACGTTGAGCGACGGCGCTAGTCGTTTTTCTTTTATACTACCCATAAATGGCACACTAATGGCTGAACTCCCAAATTGCTTTTTGTTTGATTTTTTTTTCTTTTTTCTTTTCCTCAAGAACGCACTTTGTCTCATTCGAACAGTCTACACATGAAACGGCTCTATTTATCTCCCATTCGTTTTCTGAGCTGAACTTGAACTGGCCTGTGTACGTGCCCAGCGAGGAACGTGCCAGCCTTGCCTTACGTCATATGTCTCCTGTCTATGATCTACTATCCAGGTCATCACTAACCTGGTGAAGATGGTTAAGGCACGGGACATCAGACGACCCTTCTGTCCCGCAGGCCATTGGCTCTCACAAGAGGTCAACATCCGAGCAGATAAGGTAGCAAGTCGCCACTGTAACCCATTCATTTGAATTAGCTGTTGTGTTGTTGCTACCCAGGAGTTCTTCATGGGTTCACCGGTGAAAGAAACTCTTAATGCTAGTTATTCCTCAAGTGACTCTTGCCTCTCCAGGTTACCCAGCTGTACGTACCTTCCGCTAGACATGTGTGGAGAACCAGGAGAATGGGCCGCATTGGACCTCTGCAATCAACTCTTGACGGTACTAATGATGCATTACCTACAGAACAAGTTAGTAAGCACTAAGCAGTACTGTTATTTCAGTAGAGAAAGATTAGTGCACCATGGATGAGCAGGATTGGTGGATGTGTAAAATGGCTGCATTTGGAGATGTGTTATTATTTAGACATTTGTGCCATTTCCAGATTTAATTCACAATCATTGATTGACATTGAGAACTTAATTTAAATTTTCGGTACGCAATGTCAAAGTTATGGTTGTTTGGAGTTTGGAGTATATATAATTATCTGATAGATGTTATACAATGTTAGAGAAGGACTCTTCCAATGCATAGAATCCAAGACTCTACAGTACAATCTCAAGCTACTTCACAAATGGCCAACGTGAATGTATAGACTTGTAGAATGCTTGAATCAAAGCCCAGAGAATCGTCCTTGTACTACTTCAAAGTCACCTTCTAATTAATTCGTTGGAGATTACGTATCAGAAATAGAGCTATTATGGTAGCCGAAATTGCTTGGTAGGACAGACAAATCCAAAGTTATTTCTGCAATTACCACAGGACTTTTAAAAGGTGTACGAATGTCATATGAGAGTGAGCTTTTTGAAAGTGCAGCTGCGTGGTATGACCTTAAGTGGCCACCACTTTTCTAAATGATTCTGTGCCGTTTTCAGATGTACAAAACATCCCCAAACGGAATAATGTCTATCAATGTTTTCCACTCAAAGGTGTGCACTACAATAACTTTATATAGAGAATCTAGTAAGCAGCTCATTAACCCAGGCAAACCGGCTCCTGGCTCACTTGAAGCTTTCCAGGCTGCCGTGTGAATCACTGTGTGAAAACAAGCTGATAACAATGTGTGTATGATCTGCCTAATGCCACTCACAGGCTGTATGGGATAACTTCAATTAGTGTGAAAGTACCTGATGAGCCCAGCCACATGTGGTCACAGTGTTTGTTTGGCCTTTTCTCATTTTGTTAAATGGACAAGCCAGCGGCTGATGAATGGGCAAGATATTGACCATTCTGTGGCTATATGTCTCCTCAAAGATGGAAACTTGATGGCCAAATGCAGATCAGATTGACTAATTGAGCAGAATAATTGAGCTGTGGATGTGAAGTGAAGGGGATGAATAGCTATTTAGCTGTTGTGGCAGTTTTATTTTTGTGTGGGGTAAACGGTGGAAACCCTGAGTTTAATACAAAACAAATGTTGGCCTAATGGATCTAGTCAGGCAGGTGGATGGGCAGCTCACAGTTGACTTAATTAAAAGTGTGTATTAGTGTAGGATGGATAAGGGAGGATTGAGCTGTTTTTAATGACCTGCCTGTAAACAGCCATGATAAGTTGTACTCTGTCAACCGAAGGCAAGGTAGTAAGGATGGGATGGGCCACTTTTTTTTACTTGGAACTGGAAGGGTAGCAATTAGTAAATGTTAAAAAATAATAGACCTGATGTCTGTAAGAATACCCTCTTCCTATGGGCTCTGGAGCAAAATACAAATCCTTAACCACTACAGAGGGCTAGTTTCAGTAATCCCTAACATATTTCCCTCTACTATATTCAAACAAACTGCCATAGTGTTCTTGGAGAACATGAGAGTTATGGTAAACCAGGTCATAGAAGAAGCCACACAGTAGCATGGCATCCAGTAATACATATTGTGTTTCTTTGTGTAGTTGGGATGGAACCTCCTCAGCTGTCTGTGTCTGAGGAACGACACCTAGCCATCCTTACAGAACTTCCTTTTGTGGTTCCTTTTGAGGAGCGAGTTAAGGTAAAAGTCCTCTTGTACAAGCACTAGCGCATGGATCATCAGGCTGCATAGCGGGTGGGGAAAAGTATTTTAAAACATCCTATTTTGGACATAGTATTTCTATATGTAGTTTATACATGCATAAAACCTTAGCAACGTTATAGTTTTGCCTTTAATCACCATACTCTGGAAGTAAATGGTAAATGGAAGTACTGCCAAACAGTACTGTGCTTGAATTAAATGGAAAGCAATGAATTTGGACTACGTGATGTCTGTTGTCTGTTGGATGACATTTTAAAAAAATGATATGCAAGGGGTTTTCCGAATTGAGGAGGATCCTAGTTCAACCTATGAATGACCACAATTGCAAAACCTTTGCAGATACTGTACCTTTATCCAAAGCAACATACAGTGAGTTGCTATCAATCAAGCATTAAAAATATATTTGAGTAATATTTTGTGTTAGAGACCATTTATGTCACAAAGGTTAAGTGATGGCATTGCAGTAAATGGAAACATGCATGTCGCATGATATTCTATTGTTAGATTAATCATTTAAAATACACGAATGTAAGCAGTGTGGGTGCTTGCTGTTTACCCTGACAGAAGACTCCATTTGTGTCCTGTAGATCTTTCAGAGGTTGATCTATGCAGACAAACGGGATGTGCAGGGGGACGGGCCATTCCCCGACGGCATTAACGTGACCATCAGACGTAACTACATCTACGAAGACGCCTACGATAAGCTCTCGCCTGAAAACGGTACTACCCTAAAGAGCGCTAGTGTTTTTTCATGTTTATGGAGTCGGGGTCAGTGTGAATGAGGTAACTGCAGAATGTACAGTAATAGCCGTGTTTGTCCCAACACCTTTCCATATGAGCATAAATACACCATTGTTCATGTTAAATGCTGTTATTGGGAAAAAAGAAAAACATGTTCTATAAAATTGAGATAAAGTTCCACGGGCGGATAACATTAAGTATGGTTATAAATAATGTTAGCGCTCTCGTCATGCCCCATATTGAATTTCAGTAAGGCATAATGATGATTATTATAATGTATTACATCAAAGCCTAAATCAATTATTTTAAGTCATCTCTTTTTTGTCTTTGAATTTGAAAGGGCACTTTTGTCAGGCGATTTGATTAAAAACATCAGTCGGAGGCTTGATCTCCTGGTCCGAAGACGTGATCTATATCATTTATGTGTCTATAAGTTATAGCCCTTCTGATATATTGCCACACATGAATAATACCAAAGCATGACCCCGCCCCAATATGTAGTTTGATTTGAATACTCCCCGGGTCAGGAAATAATATTTGTCATGTTTACTATGCTCCATTTGTACATTTTTTTGCATTATTTCCTGACAAAATATTTTTTGGTCATTAATTGAAAAGGCTGCTTTTAACAGATTTATTTCTCACCAACAGCAGAATTATTTAAAAGTGAAAGGTAAAAACATGATTTATTCCTGTTAAATTTTCAAGGTCCAAGATGACAATGTTTGACCTTTTTCTGGCCACATCCATACGGATTTGTAAGAACTATAGCTTATGAATACTGTGCTGATTCATTATTTAAGTCAGTTAATAATACTAACCCACAGAATAATGTGTAAACTGCCTGCTGAAACCTAAGATATGAATATCACAACTGGTTTAGGTCATATGAGAAATAATCTCTGCATTGACAGCTACACACAAATGCTTGTGTGTAGCTGTCATTTTCAAATTATTACAAAAAATAAGATCTAGGCTTTTAAGAATAGCAGGACTCTCTTCAATGTCAAAATGTATCTAAGATTGGAAACTGAATGGTGTTAGTTCATACAAGGACAGTCAAACAGCACATCGCATTAACGACGGTATTATAAACATTTATCACTTTTGAAATTGAAAATACTTTTATCCTCGTTTAACAGTTTAATGTATTGCGGAGATTAAAGATGGGACACTTTCTTTACAATTCGACCAATCATTATAAAATTAAAGAGGAAGTCCAAAAAGGAAATCAATGAGGTTGTCGTAATGTTTGGGCTGACTGCCATATTTATCAGGAGTGAGTGAAGATGGATTCACAGTTTGTGGTGGCTGTCAACTTTACTGGGCAATAAAAGCTCCATCTGTTGTTTATTCCTGTCTGTGTTCTTGAATCAATCTCATCATTAATTCTCCCTCATTCATTCTGGTCATTCTTAAATCTAAACCATACCCCTTTAAAGGAGGGTATTAAACAAAAATATGTATTACTTTTTGCAGAGGTTATTGCCATTTACAATGTTATTTAATACAAATATTAGATTCGTAATGTGTGGAGGCATTCAAATCAATGTATTTGTTTTGTGCTCCACAGAGCCAGACCTGAAGAAGAGAGTTAGAGTGCATCTGCTGAACGCTCATGGTTTGGATGAGGCAGGGATAGATGGTGGTGGGATCTTTCGCGAGTTCCTTAACGAGCTCCTTAAATCTGGCTTCAATCCCAACCAAGGCTTCTTCAAGACCACAAATGAGGGGCTACTTTACCCCAGCCCCACTGCAGAGATGCTGGTTGGAGACTCCTTTGCCAGACACTACTATTTCCTGGGCAGGATCCTTGGAAAGGTAAGATGAATGTCTCTTCCCTTAAAGCTAGGGACGTCACTTGAAATGTTTTTTATCCTTCTTCCCTACAGGATTGGCAGGGCTCGACAATAACGATGGCCTGATGGCCCGGGGTCAGTCAAACGTAACTTCGGGACAGTAAGACTTGCAACTTACTGTCCCGATCGGGTCATTGCAACATATATGAGCTGTGATTTTATTTATTTAGCCTATCTGAGTCTGATGCACCATGTCGTCTGTTATAAATTCCCCGCTAGAACAAAAGCTGCATTAACTTTTTCATAACAATCACTTGCCAGCCAATAGTAAATGGCACCTGCAGTCAGGTTTTTTCATGCATAGTGTTTGAGACGGCCGCCACACATCATCTTATCGATGTTAACTCGGGCAGGTGTCTTCATGTCTAATCAGTTGGAAGCTGCTCGTAAGAGTTCAACATTACCATAAGGTCACATCCTTTTTATTACTGATCTTCACTGCCAGTGCATTCTGATATGAGCATAACATTTACGTTTTCTCTAACTGTACAACCTCGAATTGAAAATGTAGCCAGCTATCAGTATTTTCTGTCACCGAGTGGAGTTTAAAAACAAAGCGGTACAGCGCGTAAACGAGCACTTTCAACAGAGTGAGTAGGACAATCTTATTGGGAAAACAGGCGCAGACAGATAATCTGACAATTTACTAGACTGAAATATTGGTTTATTTAAATTACTAAACTATAGCTGTGTTTGTTTCAAACATCTTTCACCTGTCTCAAAAGTGTTTCACTAGGCTATTTTGGGGATAGCCTACGTGTTTTTCGATTTCATAATAAAAGCTCTGGAATTGTATCAACATATCTAAAAGAATTATAGTCTTTTAACATGTAAAATTAGTATTTGTCAAATAGTCAACTTTAACTTTACAATGTAAAAATAACTATTTATCATAGCCAGTTTATTTGATAGGCCTAGACAATGCCTCCAGCCAAACCGTGGAAATAGCCTTTATAGAAATACCAATGTATTGCTACCTTCTCTGACGAACACAATGCAGTATGATAGCCTGTTTAGTGTATCTGAAATCAGCTTTATTGTAGCTAAAATCTCCATTTCATATTGTGATTGTATGAAAGTGACTATTCCTCTTACAGTTAATTTTTACAAATGTATTCAAGGAACTCTAAAAGTAGCTTTGTTTCAGACAAGTAGACTACATGACTATGCTTAATTTGAGGTGTATTCTCCTTCTATAAGCTGTAAAATATCCAGGATGAATTTCATTATGTATTTATATTGAAAATAAAATAATTATTTTGTTTTGTGCTAAAACTGATAAATTACAAGTTTTGGAGGAGGGACCATATATTTCAAACCCACTGACCCCACAGTAGCCAATGCCAATTTAACATTTTATTTGTATACTGTAATGCAGCAATTGCTATTGTTTTTTTACTTTAATAGTTTTTGAAAGGCTGTCTCCTCAATAAATCCCCCCCCATTAATATTAATTGATTTTGATTACACATGAGCACACCAAAAGTAAAGTTGGAAGCCAGCAAGGACCTTGGGCGATTTTTAACAAATATGACACGAGTAGATCCATTTTCACCCTCAAATCCAGATTTTTATAAAAGCGGGAATTTTGTAAATATAAGCAGCAGCATTGATGTGCCTCATCACATTTCAGTCCTATTATTTAGTTTACACCTCAAAAAATCTAATTTAAGGTGCAGTTACTCTTTAAGGTTACCTTTTAGTACACAGGCTAACAAATGTTAACAGTTGGTTTCAGTCCAACATTAAAGGTAAGGACTCCAGACACACTAGAATCTGAACCTGGAGCTTAATTACACCTGTGCATAATGTTTTGATGCCATTGTTTTCTGTCCACTACTCGATGTCACCATTTATTAGAGCCTGATGTTTTTAAATCATCCTTAATGCATCCAGCAGTGATACTTCCTCCGTCATCACAAGAATTACCTCATGACAAGAGGCCGCCTCTCAATTAGGACTTCCATTAGCCGATGATTCCTACGGCTTGTTTGTGCACCCATTGCATTCGGCCCGCACTAAATCAGACAGCCTATGCAGACAGGACATAAATTAGCAGCCAAAGCACGTAGTAATGGCGTTTTGATCTGTTTTACAGTCGGGATCATCTCAAGTCTCCCAGGCTTGACCCAGGGCGATAATCGGGGCTCCGTTCCTCTCCGCTGTAGCAGCTCTACCTTCTCCCCAGCGTCTCCCTCTTTTACCACGCACTCCACAACTAATGGTTCAGGCGATTAGACGCAGGAAATTAATTTGAATTTGACTTTCAATTAACCCTACTTTAACTTCCTCCGTCTCCATAAATTTGGACGCGTGAGTGGCCATTTGCGAGGCGTATTGATATTTGCTATTGCCGGGATAAAAGGCAACCGTTTCTATAGATGGTCATTGCATCACCGTCAGCACGGTGGGCCAGCGCGTGCTGTGGCTCAAGGGACGAGGCTGTAGATTAATATAGTTAATTAATGTGCGAGGCGTGCCATTGTTGTGGGCTTGATGTATGACGGGGGCGGGGGGGGGGGGGGGGGCTTGCCGAGGGTACTCACTGAAATGGGATTGAGCATCTGAATAAAGGCTGGCCGTCATCCTTCTTCCTGACTGGTCCACCCAGCTGACAAGCAGGAAGATTTAAGATACAAGCGGGGCCACATGGAAGGACCCCCTGCTTGCCCCTGCTGCTGTTTTTGAAGCTGTATGACTACAATGTACCTTTTTAAATGCTACGGTTGTTCCATTCAAACATAGTTTTGCTATCGCTTAATAATGACTGCTTGTGGACGGTCTGCATGTCGGTAGGCTGCTTGTAGACGGTCTGCATGTCTGTGTGTACTTTGATGAAAACTCCATGTCATTTTCTAGTCTAGTCTTAAACTAGGCTAGAAAGTTAGCTGCAGGCCCACTTCCATACCTGCTGTGCTGTTTAACTCATTGATCTCTACCTGATAATTCCCTTTAGAGGGGTGTAGGGCTGGTGCCCCTGATTGATAGTGATGCGTTTGAAAGGAATTATAATTTTATTGATTCTTAATGTTGTAAATTAGTTGATTTATTTGGCAGCTAACAGAATGCACCTGCAATGTCATTGGCATTTTTTCCACCTGATGGTGCTACGAATTGCTTTAATTGCGTTGCCACGGCACTCACTTATATTAAAAGGCCCCGGCCATGATAATTAATTCTTTCTAGCCCAAGTCATTTTGGCACAATTTCTGGCAATAAACACCCATAAATAAAGGAAATGGCAGTGAAAAAATAAAGCCAGTTTTTTTCCCTATATACTTATTGCCGCCTTTTCCGGGCACAAGTGTTATTGATAGGTGTCATGGGGCTACACTGCATATGGTGTGAATTTAGGACCGGCCGCAGGAGAAATGCTAAGTGGATTATTTTGCATAAAAAATAGACAGTGTTTGAAGTTGTGCAATTAACCTGTGTTTAGAAAATAGCTGTGATTTATGTGCGCGTGTGTGTTTAAGATGCATGCATTATGGAAATCCTTTAGATTTATAATCCATTTAGCTGATGCGGTCAGGGTTTTTAGCGCTATCATTTATAAAGACCTGTATATTTTAGTGCCTCCAACTGGCCCGTTTTCGGACTATTCTAGTACATTAGCTTTAGGTTTTATGAGTCACCTGCCTGGCTGTGGTTGTTAATAGCATTTAAGGTCAAGGTGAGGATTGGCATATATATAAATATATATATAATTTTTTATTTTATTTTTTTTTTCCCTTGTTTGAGGCCTGTGTGTTTTAGATAGATGGGTCCTTGTGTTGTGCCTTTTTGCTCTTAGTCATGCTGATGAGGTCTTGATAGTGAAAGAGCACACGTGTGATATTTGATGTTTTAATGTGTGTTTAATGCAAAGCTTACGGAGAATGAACATGATGTGTTGTGTGTAGGCGCTGTATGAGAACATGTTGGTGGAGCTGCCCTTCGCCAGCTTCTTCCTGTCCAAGCTGCTGGGGACCAGCGCCGACGTGGACATCCACCACCTGGCCTCTCTGGACCCGGAGATGTACCGCAACCTGCTGTTCCTCAAGAGCTACGAGGACGACGTGGAGGACCTGGGCCTCAACTTCACCGTGGTCAACAACGACCTGGGAGAAGCTCAGGTAGGTGGGACCTTTTGAGTTTGTGCTTCCCTTGTTTTAGTCAGCAGGGTGTCACGGAGCTAAAGTGAGTTGTGTGTTATTTGTGCTTCACCTGTGTTAGTGAGCAGTAGGTAGGGTGTCACAGAGTTAAGTGAGTTGTGTGTTATTTTTGCTCCCACTGTTCAATATGCACACAGTTCCGCTGCCAACCAAGCCACAGCGCTGGTGATTAAGTGTTGAACCGCGGCGGTGTGCTAGCACGACGTAAGGCGGTCTTACACCTCAGTGTTACTCATGCCATCAACGCGTAACACCAGCACCTCTGCTAAGCTAATCACTAGCCTCAGGAGGCGCCCTTAGGCTTAGAAGGGGGTTGACATGGCGAAGTGGAGAACCCCAAGCCTACAGGAAAATAGCTAAAACCACGTGGCCAAGGCTTGGATAGTGTTGTGTGAGGTCTGCACCACTTTGTGTGTCTTCTCATTTACAGTGTAGAAACACCGGATGTTTTTTCAACGCGCACACAGAAGTGTATTAACTCTAAATCGCTGACCCCACCTTTAACCAGTAGCCCAGGCTGGCCCAGTGTTGCTGTCTACAATAAAGCATGTTACAGTAGCTACCATGGCAACTATGGAGAGCTAGAACTAAATAGATACAAGGTGTCAACACCTGTTTGGTGTTCTATTGAGCCAATGCTAATGTGCTGGAAAGTGGCTGGAAAGCCATAGGCGCTACCTTTAGTGGAATGATTAACCTGTAGTATTCCTGTCTTCCACATGCAGTACATCTCACTCACTCTGCTCTATTTCCTCCCGCTGGCCCTCTCCGTAAGCCGTTAATAATTAATTTGGCTCAAGACGGACGTGTATTCAGCGCCGTGAGAGATAAAGCACGTCGCCCCTTGTTGACTGTTGCACCTGCCCTGTCCCGCGGCAATTATCACACCACACGGCTGACAGGCGCACCTTAGCCGCTCTGTAGCACGTCCGCTTCAAAGCTCAACACTGCGTAGACTGCACACCTGAGTCACTCAGCTCTGGACCTCCACTCTAACCCGCAGCACCTTGTTTGCTCTTGACCAAATGCTGCTTATTAGCTCTTCCTCAAACAACGGGCCTAAAATGGCCGCCCTACAATGCGGGCCCTCCCCATTGCAAATAGGCCATGGCAAACATGATGGGAGGAAAACAATTTGAGAAAGATTAGGCACACACACCCGGGAGCAGTGTGCCCTGCATTTGCCCTCGCCAGATAGACAAAGCAAGCAAGATAAAGATAGCGACAGTAATTCTCTTGCATTAGCACATAATCAGAAAGCGTACAGAAACAGCCATTACCCAGCCCTGGTCCGTTGTGAAGTTAGGTGTCCTACCTGAATTAATATATATATATCTAATAGGTAAAAGACCAGCCCTCTCATTTCTCATGAGCTGGAGCATCTTAATAGTTTTAATGTAATTGGAAGGCACTACAATTCATCCATTACCAGGCTCTGGGAATGAAGTTATAGAGACCTTTTGAGCACAACTGATTCCTCTAAACCCAATGAAACGAGCCAGTCAAAGAATCTGTGGCCAAATTAAAATGGACCAGATGTTCAAGGCACAGACACCAGAACACACACACACTCCCACTGAATAAAGGGAGGGTCGCTGGACATAT
Organism: Forbesichthys agassizii; assembly: GCA_026546735.1. NCBI lineage: Eukaryota > Metazoa > Chordata > Actinopteri > Percopsiformes > Amblyopsidae > Forbesichthys > Forbesichthys agassizii. The sequence continues at coordinate 2,737,888 of JAODLL010000013.1, forward strand.
TTTAAATAGCTTGCTATGATTGATTAAATCCACCTACCTAGCACAAAAACGTTTACTGTTTATTCTCAGGCATTTGGGCTGGTGGACTATTTAAAAATTAGTTTTAGCCAGTTTGGCTATTCACTTTCTATTGTGATGAGGTTCCTATTAGATAAAATGTCTTTTAAAATACAATTTTAATATGTGAAAAAGCTATATATTTGTATACGTTCACTTTATTCAAGTGAACTCATGCAGAGCCACTGTATTCACCTATTGCTTTGTGCCTTTTCTTCACAGGTGGTTGAGCTGAAGCCAGGGGGAAAAGATATCACCGTGACAACAGCCAACCGTATCGCGTATATCCACCTGGTGGCGGACTACCGGCTGAACAAACAGATCCGACCGCACTGTCTAGCCTTCAGACAGGGCTTGGCCAATGTAGTCAACCTGGAATGGATGCGCATGTTTGACCAGCAGGAGATCCAGGTATTGTACCCCCCCCCCCCCTTCTCTCCATAAAGAGCCAGATCCCTGTGTCAACTCGCCTGCATACTTCGCCCGCATACTTCGCTAACTCAACTCAACGCTAACTCAACCCCTGTCGCTTGTTTGCCGTAGGTGCTGATATCTGGGGCTCATGTGCCCATTAGCCTGGACGACCTGAAAAAGTTCACCAACTACTCTGGTATGAGCTCACGTCTTTGATGATTGTGAATATGCGGCTGGGCTTAGAAGACTCGATGTTACTGCTGCAGTTCCATCGCTATTTCCCCCATGTTTACACATACAGCATGTACATATTTGTGATGCGTGTGGTTTTAGGGCACAGTGATGGAAGCCGCACCTGCCATGTTTATTAAGCTTGCCGTATGTGGTCTGTCCCATTCATTTCTCCTAGGTGGGTACTCTGCCACCCACCCGGTCATCGAGATCTTCTGGGTGGTGGTAGAGGGCTTCACAGACGAAGAGAAGCGCAAGCTGCTGAAGTTCGTCACGAGCTGTTCTAGACCTCCTCTGCTGGGCTTCAAGGTGAGGGTTGAACCCGAGTTCAGGCCTGCTCTCTCTCCTGACATCTCTCTATCCCTCCCTCCTGCACTGCTTCCAGTGTCACACACTGTGTTGGCGGTGGCCTCCACTATCACAAAGTTTACCCAGCAGTTAGACAAAGCTCAAACGCGAAGGGAGCGTTCTCTCCTAATGGGCATGTAATGGAAATACCTAGACTGATAACGCCGCTCAAACCATCATTTTCAAGTTAACGCGCGTTAAGACTTGGGGGGGTGAGGCCTTATCGCCTCCCACTGCCACTGTTAATAGTTCATGACCTTCTCGCACAGGCTGACTCTATTCTGAAGCTGTGCATACGAGGGCTTGGTCAGACTCCTTGGCTAAATAAATATTGCTGTTTCAGAACACAGTAGCAGGTTGAACTTTTGAACTTTTGCCTTTTGTTTGACATGGCTGGTGGAAGGGGGGGAGGGGGGGGAGGGGGGGGGGGTAATTTCCTTTTTTGAATATGAAGCAGGGAAATACAGGCCTGCTTGAAAACATCCCTTTAACGTTGCTAAACTGTTATTTCTGAAATGATTTCCTAATAGGAAACCATTCCCCTATCTCCATGGCTTGATTTGTGAGACACTTAAGTAGTTTGAGATTGGGGGGGAAAAAAGGCAGAAAGTGTGGCCGTAAGCCATTAAGAGTTTTATGTGCCTTACTTAGTATAACCAGAAGCCGTAATCGTCATATGATTGGTTTTACTACTCTTTATAGCTGTCATTAGTTAAGAAAATGTAATTGCTGCACTGTGATAGTGGGAGGGGGCTCAAAGTCTCCTTTAAAATGCGCGCTGTGGTTCACTTGGAGGCGTAGGAGTTGCCTTGGCTCCTTGTTTAATGAATTTGACTTTGGGGAGATTGTGGTCATCCCCCTCATTCCTCCCTCCTGCTGGAGAGGGTGGTGATTCGCAAAGGGAGTGGCCCTTTGACCTGGCCCTCCTGTGCCAGCTAAGCCTTAATTAGCTGTCGTGAAAACGGCCCAGGATTCATTAGAGGAGAAATGGCTCTGTCAGGAGAAGCCATTTAAAAAAGATGATGGAAACTGCGTCTTTTCCAATATGATCACTCCTGTAATGACACTTTCTCAATAAGCAATGATAGTTTAATACGGTAATTGTCAGAAAAATGGGGTCATTACGGCGAAGCCCCTCTAGAGCCATTTAATAGGGATAGTATGACTGCTGAACTGTACCCACTAATTTTAAATAGCAGGATGAAATCAGCGGATAGGAGCTGGATCTCTAGCCCAATTTGTGATTGAAGCAGTTAGTGTCAGTGTACAGATGAGGTGGCCTCATCTCAAGTTAGCTCCTTTGGGGGAAAAAAGGGAAATAAAAGCGCCAGCTAGACAACATGAGATGACCATTCCTTCAGCGTTTTATTCAGAGGTCAAACCGATAGCTGGCTTCTCATTCAGTGCCTTTCAAATGTTGAGCTGATTCCCTAAATGTATCCTTTAACTTTATTATTTAGTAATGTCTGTCTTAACATGTATCCCCTTATGGAATACATTGTTTTGCTTAATCGCAATTGGCTTGGATATCGTTAACATTATTCAAGTTCAACCCTTTATTTTGTCCCCATGGGGCAATTAGTTTTGCAGAAAGTACCACATGACATACACAAAGTTGAGCGAATGATTGTAAACATTCCTAAAAAATAAATCACTAATACCCAGATGTGGGCGATGTTGGTTAAGGTATGAGTAAAAACAATATTTAAAATATAAATAAATAACTAAATAAATAAATGTATATTAAAAAAAAAAAAAACAAATTGATACAATATTGAGGTCGCTTAATTCCAGTCTTTTTAATAGTCAGTTTTAATACGCCCTAATCAACAGTGTTTAAAATCTAGGCCTCTCTGACATAAGAAAATTAAGCACAGCACACGCAAAAATGCAAAATTTTATTTGCTTAAAGGCTGATTTTGTTTCACTTTCGCCAGGCGATTAAATGTTTATCAACGAACCATTGATGTCACATGACAATAGTGGAACTGTTTACTTTTTATTCAGCCGGTAAAAGCTTTACTTTACTGTAAAGTTGGAAACTATGGCTGGAAAGTTCAAATGCATTGTTTGCATAGCTTACGGTACTTGTTTTTGTGAATGTATTACTCCCTGATAATCCGCCTGGAATGCAAAGTAGCCTACTTGCTGTTATTATTTTTGACGAGTGGAGGCGGAGCTGCAACTACACTACACCGAAGTATCGATTCTCATAACATCCCTATTTTATTATTGGTTCATGCACTTTACAGTCTTGATCTTATGTGCATTTATGAGACATGAGACCAGGCTTAATCAGCCTTGTGTGGTTGGACAGGGACATGCCATGAGTCACCATGAGTAACATAAAGCTTGTTTCCAGGAGCTGTACCCAGCATTCTGCATCCACAACGGGGGCAGTGACCTTGAGCGACTGCCGACAGCCAGCACCTGCATGAACCTCCTCAAGCTCCCGGAGTTCTGCGACGATCAGCTGATGAGAAACAAGCTGCTTTACGCCATCGAGTCCTCAGCCGGGTTCGAGCTCAGCTGAGACAACGGAGGGCGACTCACAGACTCCATGCCAATAGAGGAAATGACTGGTTCATGGAAGTGGAGCAGCAATGCACTGACTTGTGCGTGCAAAAGCCCAAGGGTGATGCAGGGATCACCCACAGACTATACACAGATTAAAAGGGGTGCAACAATTAAGGGGATGGGGAATTTGTTTTATTTTTTATGTTTTTTTCCTTCCATTGACAAAACACTTTTAACAATAGCTGAACCCCACAGGTGTGCTAAATGCAAAACAAACAACAAACAAAAAATAAAATCTTTTAATGGGCAATGTTCAAAGCTTCCATTGCTGTGGCTTAGAGCTGTGGTCTCAATGTCTTAGATTCCTCAAGGGGCGGTAACCCTCGAACATCGTGGTGGACACTGGTGGTCAGGGAAGCTGTCCGACTGAAGGAGGAGGCTTTTCGGGATATGTTATCCCAGAGTACTCCGAAGGTGGTTGCAAGGTACAGACGGTACAGACTCTGCCGTGAAAGAGTCAAAACAGCAGGTATGGGAGAAGACATAGAGAAGGATTTTCGGTCAGTACCAAGGTGTTTCCGGAAAACCATCCGCCACCTTGGGGGGGGGGAAACGGAGAACCATCCAAGCTGTGTACAGTAAGAATGGGACACTGTTTACCTTAACTGAGGAGGTAATTGGGCGGTGGAAGGAACGCTTTGAAGAACTCCTGAATCCAACTAACACACCTTCTATGGTAGAGGCAGAGCTGGAGGCTGATTGGGGATTACCGTCAATTACCCTGGTGGAAGTTACTGAGGTAGTCAAACAATTCTGCAGTGGCAAAGCCCCGGGGGTTGATGAGATCCGTTAAGAAATGCTTAAAGCTCTGGGTGTGGAGGGGATGTCTTGGATGTCACGCCCCTTTAACATTGCGTGGAAGTCTAGGGCAGTTCCAATGGAGTGGCTGACCGAGGTGGTGGTTTCCCTGTTCAACAAAGGGGACCAGAGAGAGTGTGCCAGTTACAGGGGTGTCACACTTCTCAGCCTCCCTTGTAAAGTCTAGGGTGCTGAAAAGGAGGGTTTGGCCAATAGTCGAATTGAAGAGTCTGTTTTTAGAAGAACAATGCAGTTTTCGTCCTGGTCATGGAACAATGGACCAGCTCTTTACTCCTTCAAAGATCCTGGTCCCCTCCAGGATCTTTGAAAGGAGTGGGAGTATGCCCTTCCGATCTACATGTGTATTGTGGATCTAGAGAAGGCTATTGACCGGTCCCCCGGGAGATACTGCGGGAGTATGGGGTGAGGGGGTTCGTTTTAAGGCCAATCCAATCCCTGTATGTCCAAAGCGAGAACTGTACAGCTTCTCTGCAGTAAATCTGACTCGTTTCAGGTGGTTGGTCTCCGCCAAGGCTGCGCTTTGTCACCAATCCAGTTTGTGATATTCATGGACAGGATATTGATGTATTGTCATGGTGGGTAAAGGTTTCAATGGCCTGGTGATCTTTTTGCAGATTATCTGTTCTGATGGCATAATCGGTCTGTAACCTTGGGAACTCACTGGATTGGTTTGCAGCCCAGCCCAGCTAAATCTGAATCCATGGTGCTCAGCAGGAAATGTATGGAGTGCCTACTCCAGATAGGGAATGAGTCCTTACCCCAAGTGAAGGAGTTCATGTCCTTCGGGGTTTTGTTCGGGAATGAGGGGAAAAATGGAGCAGAGATTAGCCGGAGAATCGGAGCAGCGGGAGATGTATTACAATCACTTTACCGAACCGTTGTGACAAATAGAGAGCTGAGCCGGAAGGCAAAGCTCTCGATCTACCGGGCAATTTTTGTTCCTACCCTCACCTATGGTCATGAAGGGTGGATCATGACTGAACTAGAACTAGATCACGGGTACAAGCGGCTGAAATGGGTTTTCTCAGGAGGGTGGTTGGCATCTTCCTTAGAAATAGGGTGAGAAGCTCAGCTATCCGTGAGGAACTCAAGAGTAGAGCCGCTGCTCCTTTGCGTCGAAAGGAGCCTGTTGAGGTGGTACAGGCATCTGGTAAGGATGCCCCCTGGGTGCCTCCCTAGGGAGGTTAGGGTGTTCCAGGCACGTCCAGCTGGGAGGAGGCCCCGGGGAAGACCCAGGACTAGGTGGAGAGATTATATCCCGACATGACTACGGATGAGTGGATGAGGATGGAGGATGGATGGCAACAGTCACTCCTTTGTGTAATACAACATGAAAATCAACCACTGAGTCTTCTCACCTAGAAATGAGAATGAGCAGAATTCAGTTAATTAAGTGTCCCGGACTCGTGGACTAATTGTCCAACAACTAATTGGCTATTGTAAGACATGTTGTCATTGGTTTCACTAAAGTTCAATATTCAATACGTTTTTCTAGTTTGTCCAAGTAAATTAATAATTGTAATGTATTATATCCCTACCTTAAAGATGTATTTGTGTGGATACATTGTCTTGTCACAATTGAATAGAATGGACAAAAAAATATTACTTACTGTATGTCAATATGGAATTGTGAATATGTACATGTTTACAACTACTATTGTATGATCAATTTATTTAGTATTTGTACAAGTTTTTCACTTTATTAATGGATGAAGGACTTCTGTTTTCACATGCTTGCTAAAGTGAACAATGTATTCCTGCAGCTAGTGCCCAATGGTTTGCTCTTGTAGAGAAACAGCTATGTCCAGTTGATAAAGATTATGATTGACCAGTGTATTGATGGGGGAAGAGACTGTGTTAATTTGAATAAACCGCCATTATTTAGCATTTTCCATCTGTAAATGTATTTTCTTGATTGTAATTTACAGTAATGGCCTAGACATAAAACAGTGCTTTGTGAGGAAAATCTGCTGAATTTTATGGCCTCTGACATATAATTAAAGAAACATCCAGTTAAGAAACACTGAGCACAACTATTCTGGCCTTGAAATGCATTATCGGCCCGGGCACAAATTAAGATTGTGAGCGTTTGTGATAAATCTGCCTGGCCTCTCATGCAGCGCAACCCAGGATAAATCCATCCCTCTCTGGAACCATTCCATTTTGCCATCTACCCCCTTCCCCCTGCATATGAAATGGATAACTACTGTCCCCTTTCTTGTGTAACCAATTGGGACGAGAGAGCTCAAAGTGGTAATATGGTCTAAAAAACCCCAGCCTTGTCATCGGAATGAGGGATCTGTCTCATTTACCTATTATTTTTTTATTATTATTATTTTTAAGACTTCATGGTTAATGATGACAGTTATTATAGAATCATGAATACTTTCCTACCTAATTGTACAGGTCTTCAAGCGACAATTTATGCTATTTATCTTAATGCAGAAAATGACTACATTTTGCTTGATTTGCATCAATTGTTCCTGGGTTCAATTTAAAGGGTTTTCTCCCAAATGTGTGACAATCTGTTTGGTGTTAGGTCAAGATTATCCATCCGTCTGACAGGTGCGGCATATCAAGATGCTGATTAAATGGCATGATTATTCCACAGGTGTGCCTGGGACTGGTCACAATAAAAGGCCACACTTAAATGTGCTGTTTTATCTTGAAAAATTACATTCTGTCCATGCCAAGTGCACACTCCATCAAATATTGTGACAGCTGTAGCATTGTACTGGGTTCAACTTTGACATTAGTGTCTTTTACTACTCAATCCGAAAATGTTATTATTGAAACTGTTAACTATTAACTGTTAACTATTAACTTAACATTTTCCATGTCTACTAGACAGACATCTTCCTGGCTGCTGCCAGGGCAAATAAGACGGATGCAGTTACCTGATAAGTTATTATAAAATCATATCTACCTGATATGGCTTGTACAGATCTTAAAATTATTTATTTTTATTAAACTATAGCTGCCAAAAATCTGCCCTTATTGTTTTGCTAAAAGCATAGGCCGAATGTATCACTTTAAGACCTGTAAAAGCCATGTTTGGTAGAAAATTATTTATTTACGTGTGTCAGTGTAGTAGTGACACTATATATAGTAAGCATATTATGTATGCCTAGTAAACGTAAAAATAGTTGGCTACTGAAGTTATTTTTATTTTCCTATACCTGGCTGCTAAAATCTCGTCAGTTTTTGCTGAATATAATGTGCGTTGTTAACTATACCCTACCTATACATTAGTTCCATCTAGCGACAAAATATTGGCACTACAAGTACAATTAAAAGCTTATTTAGCATGATAAATTATATTAATATGTTTAGTGCATAATATGTTTAGTGAATCAACACCAAATGATAATATACTCCCCGATAGCATTTCCCCACACCTCCACAATAACCTCATATTTATTCCTCAGCTTCATCGTTTATCTTCAGAAGAAAGGAATAGCCTATATCATGCAGATATGGGAGGGACATGAACTGAGTTTCAAACCAAAACATTTTTGTTTCAACTCAATCTATTTTTCTCACACAGAAAGTGCGAGAAAACAAAGTCCCATTGTCCCTGGCTGAACACAGAGTTGTTTGCTGTTATGCTTCACATTTGCTGAGGTCAGAGAACGGCATCTCTTCCCCTTGCAGGAAGATGAGATGTCAGTCTAAATTAATTGAATTGTCTGCATACTCCTCCCATACAGTGAATAAAAATAATTTCCGACTGTATACAGGGGGTTTACCAACAAAAAACATGTAATAATAGAAAGTTAAAATAGAAACTTTTGTGTAGCCTAATCTAGAGCACTGCTCGAATGGAATCTGTTCTTAGGCTACAACAAACACTATTGAGTGGGAACAAATATTAGAATCACGTAATTTTTATCTAAAATGACATAGGTTTACAAATAATCTATCAGATTATTTTGTCCTCCTTGGTTGTAATTACTTAAAGGTTTCGCTATGATAGGGCTAGCCTAGTTCTATGATCAGCAGCCGTATACGATTTTCTGTGAGACCAGAGAGAATATATTATAATAGAGAGGTTCCAACCCATGGTTCCAACGGACAGCACTTCCGCACTTGATTTTTGGCAGGAGGAGGGGCGATTTGAGCGTACAGTGACCGCCCATTTTTTGGGGGGCTCTGGTGTCGGAAGTAAAATTCCAATTCATTTTTCTCCATTGACTTTTTGTAAAATGTTGGAAAAATATTTTATATAAGGATTTTCTGAAAAACCTTATTAAAAGCTTGGAACCAACCCAAACAGCTATGAGGTTGTGAATTGATGGTATATTCTCCTGTAGAAGCCAAAGTCTGTGTGATATCAACCTTGTTTTAAGATAAACATGATTTATTCGCAGTCAGTGTTGAGCAAGTAACTCAGGAATTGTATTAAGTTACTAGTTACTTATTACTGGGTATTAAAATTAAGTTTAACATTAGTTGTGTTACTAGTTACATAATTACACTATCAGTGAAAAGGTGAAAACATAAACCCTCTCAAAACTTCTTCAATTAGCCTATAGCCTAAATTTGCTAGGTCCAGAAATCTCGTTCTTTTAACACAGTAATGAAGCATTTCTTGGGTTAGTAATTTAAATATTATTACCATTTTGTAAATAGTAATTAGTTACACTACTAGTTACTGAAAAAATAATACTATTACATTAACTATAGTAGCTAGTTACTACCAAACACTGGTCACAAATAACTATACCCATAATCTTAAAGTGTAACAGCGACATCTCTGATTGGTGGAGCTGGCTTTCTTCGATACCATCCTTATCTCACAAGCTTTATTTGCTGCTTCAGAGCTGTTCGGAACTCAGAGAAGTTTGGTGCTCTCTGTTACCATGGAAATGTTATAAACCCTGTGAAGTGTCTCGGCTAGTAGCCTAAGCTAATGCTGAAAGTACAATCGCTTATGTTACGTAAGTAAGGATGACGCCGATACGATACTGAGATAGGAAATCGGTCTGATACTGACTTAAATAGCTGGATCGGTATTGGTGACAATTGTACAGTTGTCGCCGACCCATGGGGCTGATCCAATTAAATTAATTTTTTATGCGTAGGTCTACTGTCCTGCATCAGCCATGTCTAACCTTCCCAGGCCACACTATCAGCAGCAGGTTTCTAACATGCATCGAAGTCCTAAAATAGAGATTGGCTCTCATTTACATTGCAATTTAACTTAAAACCTAATCTAACACTAGAATCGGATCGATACTCTGTATTGGCCGATACCCAAAGTGCCGGTATCTGTATCGGTATTGGGACTGAAAAACTGGATTGTGCCATCCCTAGTTACAAGTATACATAATATGAAAGCTATTGTATTATACTACTATAATTGTATAATATACACAATATGATAACTAATTAATAAGAAGAACCCAGGAAGAATATGCATTTTTGGGGATTTGCAATGGATTTTGGGATGCACAGTACTTTTGCCTTTTTTCCGTTTTGATTCAATATTTTTTGCTCCGAATCTAATTGTTTATGGTCACAATCATTCTCGTAGCTGGATAACTTGATTCCAGGCTCAATTTCTTTATATAAGGATTTTGCAAAAAGTCAATGGAGATGAAGGTTTTGGAAGTTTCTGTAGAAACTGCATGAACTAGCTTCCATACCTTAAAACACTTTTAGTAATGTTATTATTATATGTATATTTTTATTATTTAAATGTAAGTGAATGTAGATTTAAGAGTGTAGACGTATTACGTGTGTGTCTGTCTCTGCTTTCTCGCTTATCTGGGTGACCCAAAGCCTTTGCTTTACTTTAACCTGCATGTTGAAATTGAACATGTTTATTTAGATGAATGCGATGTAAAACTTACCTTTCCCGAGCCACATTATCCAGCTCTGACTGGGGGATCCCGAGGCGTTCGCAGGCTGGTGTGGAGATATATTCTCTCCACCTAGTCCTGGGTCTTTCCTGAGGACTCCTCCCAGTGTCCTGCTGGGAGGAGGCCTGGAACACCTCTCAAGGAAGGCGCCCAGGGGGCATCCTTACCAGATGCCCGTACCACCTCAACTGGCTCCTTTCAACGTAAAGGAGCAGCGGCTCTACTCACCCTATCTCTAAGGAAGACGCCAGACACCCTTTTAAAAAAAAAACATTTCGGTCGCTTGTACCTGTGATCTAGTTCTTTCGGTCACGACCATAAGTGAGGGTATGAACGAAAATTAACTATGAGGAAAAGTTTGTTCAAACATCTTGCAGCCCGCGGAATTCAGGTGCATTTGTTTGTGTGTAATGAAGAGGATGATATCGAGGCTGCGTTCAGACTGGGAGCTACAGGGGTGATGACTGATTATCCATCTGTCCTGAGAAACTACCTTCTCAGAGACCAGCACTGATAATAAGCATAGTCAAACAGATTCAGACCTCTTTGGCTGATTTAAATGTATAAGTGGTCTCCTCTGTTTATGTCTGGAATCGCCTCTGTGGTTACAAAAAGTTATTGATCGAGATCGAAAGCTTTGCCCTCCGACTTAGCTCTCTCCAATGTCCCCTCATTCGCGAACAAGACCCCAAGGTACTTGTACTTGGTAACTCCTTTACTTGTCTTTTTTTATTATAATAATAATAATACATTTTATTTGGCGAAAGCCTTTCTCAAGACTCAAGGACATCTTACACAGTAATAAAAACTTCATATAATTTAAAATTCAAACAAATATACAGTATCATAAACTCAACTAAACTAAACTAAATGTTATAAGATTTCTGGAAAATGTAGTTCATGAATAATTTTTCAACTCAACAGTGTCTGCATGTTGAATTGTTTAGCTTCCAGAGCCTGGTAGCTGAGCAAAAAAAGCCCTGGCACCCACAGTTGATAGACGGAAATGGGAAGTGACGAGTAGGCCGACAGACGCAGAGCGGAGGGGACATAGTCAGACAGAAGGTCAGGTAGGGAGGTGCGACATTATGAAAAGCTTTATAGGTGAGCAGGAGGGTCAATTCGTTACACAGAGGGACTGGGAAACCATCTATGGTGATATTGATGTTGTGGTATTTGGATAGCAGGGATTTTGAACCAATGAGCATAACCTCTGTTTTATTGCTATTAAGTTTTAGGACATTTGTGCCAATCCAATTCTGAATGTCTTGGAGACAGTTGGTGAGGCAGGTGGGATTATGGGAAGTTGCCGGTTTAGTTGAAAAGTATAGCTAACAATGGAATTGAACGTTGTGATGACTCATAATCTTACCCAGGGGTAGAAGGTAAATTATGAATAGGAGTGGGCCAATCACTGATCCCTGGGGAACACCATGTGTGACAGTTGCACAATTTGATCTGTGCTGTGAAAGTTGAACAACCTGTTGACGGTCAGTGATGTATGATGAAAACCAGGTGAGTGCCATACCTGAAATACCAATGCCGGCCAGATGTTGTGAGATGGTATGGTGATGTATGCTAGCACATTTGACATTGTTGCACAAACCAAAGGTGAGAGGCTGGATTTGAACAGTAGATTTGAACTGTAGACTGGATGCATTCACACTAACCACACTAAACTAAGGCCAAAGTGCCACTGTAACATTTAAGTGTCAGTAGAAGTTTAGAAGGTCTATTGATCTGATGTCTAGCCTTCATAGAAAATACACATATTTAACATTGTGTACACATTTTAAAAAATCTCAACATTTATTTATTGTATGCATTTGAAATACAGTAGCAAGCAATATGCTATTACTAGCATAGTGTACAGATAATTTTGCACAAGCAAGAGGTAAGATGATTTTAACCTAGAACACAACACACAGCATTTTCCTTATCCACTCTATGTGACGTAGTGCTAATGGACGGAAGAGGGTGAGACTCGTGACTATAAAGTGCTACACGACAGAGGGCGACAGATCGTCTATGCATAGACATAATAGCCTATCCTGAAAACATTCAACAAACATTCAAACATTCCGTTCAATTAAATCATAGACGTTGTAACAACGTAACAACAAAGTCGTTGATAGAAATTATGAGCATTATTATTATTATGTCTAAAATATAAATGGGCGATCATATAGTTAGGCTACTCTATAGTATAGGCATATGCGCTGCATTTAGAAACGATTACACGAGACTCAAAATATACGGATGGGCAGTGGCAACCTGTTTTTCTGCTGTATCCACGTCAGTCATCAGTAAAGATCGCTGAACTTGAGCAGTCGTGCGCAGTTGAACCAGGCTGATAAACATCAGCAGCTTCCGGAATCGCGGGCGAGAGGGGGATTAGCGTAGCAATAACATAAAACCCCTTGGCCTCCAACAACCGCTGACATCATACAGACGTTTCTTTTGTTAAGGTGAGAGTTACTTGTTAAAATGTAGCGAAACACAGACATGTATGTTGTTAATGTTTTCGCATTTGATCCGACGTGTCAGAATAAAATAAAATTTGCGTCTTGTGTCGGCTTCAATTAGCTAGCACTTTGTACGGGGATGTACCGTAGTGACTGATGTAGCTTCAATGTCGCAACCTGGATGTCCCCGAGTTATCATTGTCGCTAAATGGACGCATCACACGATGTACATCACTTATGTTTTTAGGCTGACAAAATCAAGCTTTTCCTCCGTATTGTGTATGCACCATTGTTTGGCTGGTTACAAGACACTTAGCTATCTTACGACTAGCCTAAATATGTTATGATTTGTATTTGGACAGTACGTTACACGTAATCAAATGTAACATTATTCAAATGAATCGGGGGTGGTCGTCTTTTTATAAAACATAGGTTATCAACCCCTAGCTAAATATCCCGAGCGCAGCACATTAGAGCCTTTTTTCATATGTGTAGGCCACCAATTGCTATAATAGAATGATCGCTAGTCGTGCAGGTGTTACCTAAATGTCGTATTTAGACGACAAGCACGTCATATAAACCGTTTTTCAAATTACTAATATAGCAATACAATGCAAGTATTCTTTCTGGTACATTCTAACACGAACCACTTTCTGGAACCTGCGTCGCCATTCGCCGCAGCCTATTGTTAAAGCGTGTGTACCGTAATGTGGCAGTTGTATAACCGTTTTAAAATTTATGGAATAAAAAGTAATATAACTTATTGTTTATTTATGTAAATAAGCAATGTGACTATCTTCTTTTGGCCACAACTTTGAATTCAATACACACACCATTACAAACATAGGATTAGCTCAGTAGATTTCAGTAGTATATTAATGCATACTTTAGTGAAGTAAATTGATAGATACATTGTAGTATGAATTTAAATGGATGTAAATAGTATAGTAAAGACAACTTTGTTGTGCACCATATTGTCTAAAGTAGGGTTCCCCAATCCTGGTCCTGGAGGGCCGCTACCCTGCATGTTTTTGATGTCTCCTTGCTCCAACACATCTTATTCGAATGAATAGGTTGTTAGAATCCCGATAACGAGCTATTTGTTTGAATCACGTGGTTCTCTAGGACCAGGATTGGGGAACACTGGTCTATAGTATACATTTACATTTGCGACATTTGGCAGACACTTTTATTCAAAGCGACTTACATGGAGTACATTTGTCAGTAGTTGGTCAAGTTGGAAAATTCTAGTATCAGAACTTCTATCATGGTATAGCTACTAGCAAGAAACATTTCCTAATTTCCTTACATCCTACTGTAATTTCAGCTCTAAATCAAACAGGGAAGACTAAGCATTTCTGCTTACAACTTAGAGATCTCCAAAAATTTGTTATATACATAGCTATGTGCTTTGTCATTCATCCTTCTGGTTCCCGAACACTGAATCCAGAGAGACTACGCCAAATCGTTTTTTTTTATTTATTTTTTTATTTCATGGCACACTTTTAAGGCTAGATATAGCACAAAATACTGGTATTACATTATTGTGAATTATTTGAACTATACGGTTAGTAACATGTTTTGATATTATTTGTTTTATGAATTGGTCAGATTCGTGCTACATTAGATCCTGTAATATTTATTTGTTTCTGCCGTTCTCTACATGGTTACATCCATTAGGTTTAGTTTAGTGATGTATCATATGACTAGACTAAAATAACTTTTGTATTCCATTAATTTGCCCAGGCCAATAGTCTCATAAAACGCCTGCTAGTTAATTAACGCCCTAAGGAATCCCCATGGGCTTTTGCGTTTAAGTGATGGTCTTGTGCCTGGATATGTACATTTCTGACCACAAATTAGACATGAGCTAGTAGTCTACATTCTTAAATGGTCAAAAGTGTTAAATGTGCACCAACATCCATAAAACAATTATGTGATATAACCGAGATTGACTGATTTTTACATGTCAAGGTCACAAATGAATCTCTGGTGCAGTGATGCATTATGGGACCGGATGACCCACATACTGTATGTCGCCCACTCTAGGCCAGTTTTGCATGTCAAACATGCTAAATACTGCAGTAGTTCTGTCAGCATGTGTATGCTGCACGCGGCATACGTTTAAGCATGCCACACAAGCACAGGAACATTGTTAATAGTGGGTGTAGTAAGTAATTCTGGACACTTGTTCAATTCAAATCAAAACAAAAACCTCTCTCTTCAATTAAAAAGATTGCTCCCTCAGAAGCTCAGAGGGAACATTGTGAAACGCATTGTGAAGGATAGGATATTCTTATTGGGTCCGGTCTGCACAACTTTGTCTTTCTATTTATGGAGCCAGAGCTGTGTAGAAGAACTGGATATTTTTTTCAGCATGCCATGCACAGAGCTAGAAGCCAGCAAGGCAATATTTGATGAATTTGACAAAAAATGTGCTAGTAAAAGTCCTGAGGGGGTCTATTGAGGGGTTTAGTAAAGGATGATGTGCATAAAATCATATGAGTCAGTTAGTTAGTGACCAGGCCACCTTCTTCTAGGCTATAATAACCATAAATAACATTGTCTTGGGCAGTGGTTATTTGCTTTGACATTCTCTGGCTCAATGTAGAACTTTCCTTCTCAACAGATGTGTCTATGATTACATTTGACTTGAAACCAGTCATTTTGGTTTGAAATTGAGAGCATGTGTCCCTCGCGCACCCATCCCACCAGCAGTGCTCACACTGTTCTCTATCTCTCTGCTAGGGCTGCACGATTATGGCCAAAATGCTAATCCCGATTATTTTGATTACAATTATTTATCACAATTATTCATTGATTTAATGAACAATGTATTTTTATTGCACTCACATTATAAACCGACCAAGAAAATCACTTCTATCTTCTGCTACATTTATTGACGTTTGCGGTGTTTCGAACAGGTCATTATGGGCCATAGGTCCACATGCCATGCCTACGCCGCATCTGGAAATATCACCAGTTAACATGGTCACCACTTAAACCGGAACACCGGCGCAGACAATTCGAAAGCACACTTTGCATATGACTTGTTCTTGCTTAACATCACTTGCCCTAAATCCCAAATACTTCCAAACAACAGACGATGATCCCTTTCGAGGGATAAACTCTACGTCTTATGCTGCTGTCATAATTTTTTTTTGTTTTGCCGGTCTGCTGTCTTTCTATTAGGGATGTCACGTACCAGAAATGTTGTAGTCGATACCAATACCAGTGAGTGGGCTCCGAGTTAGTACCACCGGGACCTCCGTGACTCGGTGCCCGCACGAGAGTGCTCCTAGGGCGGGTAAACATTCACAGACATCCCGGTCGGTGCTCCGGAGGTATCAGGAAGCGCGAGGCAAAAACGCGTCTGTTAAAATGCATTGTATTATTTGCAACGCGAATATGCAATGTATCCTACATATTTTATTTCCTTCAAGGCTGATTTTGTTTAGCTTTCGCCAGGCGATTATGTTTACCAACGAACCATTGATGTCACATGACAATAGCGGAATTGTGGAACTGTTTACTTTTTACTCAACCATGGAAACTATGGCTGGAAAGTTCGAAGGCACCGTTGGCATAGTTTACGGTACTGTTTTTTGTGAATGTAGGACTAGTAGTCCCTGATAATCTGCCTGGAACACAAAGCAGCCTTGCTCTTTTTCTTTTTGACGAGTGAAGGCGGAGCTGCAACTACACTTCTATGGTACCGTATGCATCCAGGTTGGATATCCGGTACCTTCGGTACTGTACAAAAACAAGTACAGTCATGTTTTCAGAATTGTGGTATCGACTTATTATCGAAGTGTCGGTTCTCGTGACATCCATACTTTCTATTGCTTTTCTACTTGGACTGCTGCCTCGGAACATCCAGGAAGGTTTTGTACATCCACATGCTGTTGTTGGAGGGTGCGCGCGAAGCCAAATCAGCTGCTCTTGGCGGGTGACTAGGGAGTGATTGATTTGTTACATAGCAGAGTTTTCTATGAGCAGAGCACGTATTTTAAACATCAATATCGCAGTCGATCATGTTAATTAAATGTTGAAGCCAAAATCGTAATCACGATCGATAATCGATTACTTGTGCAGCCCTACTCTCTGCCTATATTCACAAGCTGTAGGGGAAGGGTAGAGAATTTGTTAAAACCTTCCAGACCTTCTGGATTGCATTGGAAAAAGTTAGTTGTAGACGTTTACAGATATCTGCAGACAGGGTGTCCGTTTACCGTTTAGAGGCCTGTCATGACCTTTTTAATGATTCGGACTATCTTTAAATATAGCATAGTGCTCCTGGCACATCACAGCTACATCACAACGTTAAGATGGAGTGGTCCATAAAGCTTATGCACACAGGGTCCACTTTAGCTCTGGTTATTTTCTATTTATAACATGTGGCCTTTGTACTTAGTGTTTGTGTCGAGCACAAGGAGGATTTGGTGTGGAAAATCAGCCAACAACATATTTCAACCATAAAAGCTCTGTTTTATAACCAGGGTATGGTGTGGCCATCATATCGAAGGCCACAACTAGGCTCCTATTCGGTTTGTTTTCAATGGACTACATTTTGGCTGCTGATTTTATAGGCACATTGTGATTATTCTTCAGAGGATTGTCTCTCTACCTGATTTTTAATCTTCACATTCAAAGAGACTGCTACTATAGATGATCCAAATTATACCTTTTACATTCAAGCTAAAAATGTATTTAGCTTGACCAATTTAACTATGGAATAGATTTGCATAGCTGAATAAAATTTGTTATGTCAAATATTAAACAAATGGGGTATGGGTGTGTGCGCACGTGGAGAAAAAAAAAAATACACAACCCCTTCCCCCTCCCCCCCCAAACTACTTAGGTTTGGATTAGATGTGGCACTGAATGTCAGTATGGACTGGAGGAGGGGTGAATTATGCTAGTTTTCTAGCATTCGGCTATATTAACATAATCTAAATATGAGTCTTATGACTGGTGGTATGTCTATTTCTTTTTAAACCTGTTCAGTCATGTCTTAATAGGCTACAACTTGTACTATAGTAAAAGTATGAAATCTTGTGCTATAGTACGTATATGTATAAGTATGACATAATAATAATACTAATTAATGATTAATAATAATCAGCTGCATAAGCAATACAATTTTTTAAGATATATGTACATGTCCAGCGTGAGGCAGAGCTCCTCACTACTACTAGTCGTCGTGCCAGTATGTGACTTGGCCAGCATTTGCTTGGCTGTCTGTAAGGAAACGCTCTTCAGTGCGCTTGAATCGTTTCCTATTACTGTATCACCATGTGCATCTGCTCCTCCTCCAGGTTAGAGTCTCTCTGGCCTAGGAGGGGAGACCTCAGTAGTGGTGGACCTGTGGAGCTACAGCCCTGTAGCTTAGCATGCCTTGCTAATGGCACCATGCTCTTCCTGCTCTTACTTCCACAGAAGCTGCTCACAGGACCCTCGCACACTAAGGTCCGGGCTACACGCACACAGCCACAGCCATGGTGGACTACTATCAGACCTTAGGGGTCCGGAGAGAATCCTCTCAAGATGAGATCAAAAAAGCGTGAGTGTGAATGTCTTTTGTGCTATTTTTACTTTGCCACCTACTGTTGTTGTGGTCACAGGCCAGGCTGAAAGAACTAACAGGTTAATTATAACCCCCCTCGGTTATAATCGCATAAAGAAAGAGCAAAACTTTCCATGCGCCTCCCTATAACCTTGGCCCATCAACAATCCCACTATAATCACACTCTCACCCAACAGAGGTGCTGTCCCTCTTTTTCAGACAGAATTGGAGTCCTGTTAACATTTTTTGAGGTCGGCTGTTAAAAATGCCGGGGACAAAATCATACTGTTGAAAAACATAACCATAGTACTTGGACTGTATTGGCTGTGGAATGCCAGGTATGCTATTCTAGTGTTTTCCCTCAAATATAATGTTCTGCTTCATGCGTCAACTCCCACTGTGTCATCTCCGTTTATGACTCTGAATGTTGACATATCATATGGCGCTCCTATCCACCTTAAAAATCTGATTTGAAGTGAATGGACTTTGGCTGACATTTTTTGCTCTTTCAGTGTTCTAGATGCAACGCGCTATTACTATATTAGCAGTTAATTAGCAGTCAAACCGTTATAGATGTCCAAATCACATTTATGATAAGTTACACATAACCTGTTAAAATGTATTTCTATTATACAATGTGTTTTCCAAGATTGAATATATTTTTTTAAATTATTATAATACCCTTTTAAACTTCAGAGATAACATCAGAGATAGGAATGTTTCATCATCTTTGACAAGCGCGTTACACTCCTGTTTGTTTTCATTCACTTGGTTGCCAGCTGCAGACTATTTGCTATTACGCTTGGCTGTGAATAGTGAGCTAATGCATCATCAGTACTACCACTGCCCTGATAATGTTCTTCTTGGGTTAATTTACACCTGTTTGTATTTGGTCTAACTCCATGCAGAGCCAAAGAGCTTTTGATACCAGATAAAGCATATAGTTTGCGGCTTGGCCTCGTGGCTACATGATTAACCCTCGCTTTAACCATTGACAAGGCGAGGCAGCCTGATGGTCATACACAAAGTGACCGACCAGCAGCACAATTCCTCTCAGATCTATAGGAGTAAATCCCTGGATTGTGTCAGTGTGGGACAAACTGCTGAGGCAGTGCAGGTCTCTGTGCTAGTCCGCGCTGCAGATCAATAGGGTTTAGCTTGTCTTTTTTTATTTCTGCTTAAGATGCCAGATGGATAATATGTAGCCTATGCGTTATATGCATAGAACTATATGGTTATATCATGTAGCCTTTCTGTTGGCCTGTATGGCTGTGTATAGGCTTGCATGGAGTGCAAATGTGTTTTTGGGGTAGCCATGGCTGCCACCCAAAAAATAAAAAGACTCATGTCCTTTAAATGTGCCTTGGGGTTGGTGGGGTCATATCACAGTACTGTCTACCTGGCAGCCAAATGGCTTCCTTGAAACCTGTGTATTGTTTTCAATAAATATAACTAATTAAATATACCATATTGAGACCCACCATATTGAGAACTCATGCTCATCTAGCTCACCGCCATTCGGTGTTTCCATATTGCTGTGTCTTTAATGCATATATATGCCTATGTGTATTTCAGGTACAGAAAATTAGCATTGAAATGGCATCCAGACAAGAACCCCGAGAACAAGGATGAAGCTGAGAGACGGTTCAAAGAGTTGTCTGAGGCTTATGAAGTGCTCTCAGATGGTAAGCTGGCTTGTGTTTAAATGTGTCTGCTGATATTCAGTGTATGCCATGATAGCATCTTATTTTTTTATTAATAAAACTGGCTTGTCAAAATACAATACACATTGTAACACTGTCTTAAAATTAATATAGTATTATGTCAAAAACGCTTTATTTAATTTATTGTATTCATTATACATTATATAGTATCTAAAGACAGGAGTCTACGAAAATAAAGCACCTTACTTTGGCCTTCTAAAATAATATGAATTACGAAACCAGAGTTCTACACTAAAATCAGTGTGTAGAAGCTAAAGAACATTCTGGAATGAAGGCATGTGGGTGGAAAGCTCTCCTTCTGAATGTATTGACTGAAAGTATGCATTACTTTCATAAGTGACAGAGCATTACTTGTGAGCCCCGAAGGTGTATGGTGTCAAGGTTGTTTGTGCATGAGGCTGTTTAAAGAGCTGAACACTGGCTCTCTGTTATCGTCTTGTCACAGACAACCTTATTGTGTTTAAGGTTACTTTCTGTTGCCGCCTAATGTCATCAATGTGTGCTTGCAATAAATAGTGAACATGCTCTTGGATGACTGAATCTTAGAAGGAAAGTGTACATTCCATTAATTGTGCAACACTTTAACACACCTATGCAGCTGTTAGTGTCGCTAAGACTTGTATGAAAGCACGTATGTTAACAAATGGCAGCAGAAATGGCTGCTGCCTTGAGTTATGTTCTGAGGTGTGTTTCTGTCTGTATTCCCTAGAAAACAAGAGGAATACTTATGACCGGTATGGCAAAGAAGGTCTCTCAGCAGGCGGTATAGGAGGAGGTAAGAGACAGTTATTTTTCATCAGAATTGAGACCTGTCTTGTTTCCAAGTCTCTCTCTTTGACGACGTTGTGCATTCGACATAAACAACAAAAACATGTATGACTCTTTTATAAAGCTCTCAACACATATGCATTTAATTTTCATGTTACATCGTACAAGAAGATTTATGTACTTCTGTGATGTACTATCAGTAAAAACCTATTGTATAGTCAGTAACATCAATACAATCTCTATTACTGATACTGAATTTGAGAAACACCTCAGCTGGGAAATATAATAATAATCTTTTTTTTTTGTTTTTTTTTTTTGCAAGTAGCTATTGTAGCATTTATTCATACAGCACAAATTGCTTGGACATGCTTGCTTTTTACATGGCTTGTCTTGGTTTTTTTTTTGGATCTTGTATTCATTAACACTAGAACCGCCACAGGGTAAATTTTACCCGTGGAGGTTTTTCAATTGTACATAACTGTTTTAATAACATATATAATAGTGCTGGGACGATTAGTCGACGTAACCGACGTCACCGGTTACGTAAATACGTCGATTTGCTAAATGTACCATCGA
>JAODLL010000013.1:2759396-2779069 GCA_026546735.1 Forbesichthys agassizii
GTGTGTGTGTGTGTGTGTGTGTGTGTGTGTGTGTGTGTGTGTGTGTGTGTGTGTGTGTGTGTGTGTGTGTGTTTATTATCTATACCTCTGACCTGGTCTGTTTGACAACAGGGGGGAGAGCACAGCTGTCACTGTTTTGCTCTGTTTCATAAACAGGAAGGCCAGTCCAAAAACACAATCGGTCCAAGAGAGTAGTGTGTGTGTCCCCCCCCCCCATCAAAGTGGTACAGTCCTGGATACAGTGCATGCACACACAGTACACAGAGTCATCCATTACAGTCACAGCCCCAAGCCGCTGACTGCCCTCATGTTACTGTCAGCTATCTGGGAGCTTGTCTTGTAGCTCTGTAATGCCGTCCCTGCACTGAAGTGGGCACTAAATGCCAATGCCTCTGTCTAGTTGCATGCTAGGCTTTATGTGTTGAGCTCTTCTTACGGAGACATGCCAACAATCCTCCGCCAGTGTAGCTGACCCATATGGGCCACCTGCCCTTGCTAGCATGGCCAATAGGGCTTTTGAATGAGAATCAGCGGTTGGTATTTTGACATGTCAACTTGTGAAATGACCATCTGACCTCCCCTGCTGCAGCCATATACAGTAGGTATCATTTTGTTATTCCTTCTTATTTGGGCCTTAGCTCCACTGTTATCCTCCTCGCTGCAGAACTGCACTCATGCGTGATTGGAGCAAATACTTCAGGCCTACGTTCACCCCTCTGTCATTTTGGCGTTAAACTAAAATCCTGACAACAATGGAGGTTGGAGTAGCCAGCTCCCACTAGCCTTAAAGGTTGTGTTGTTCGATTCCCCAGAAAGCCAAATGAGCAAGTTGCCGCTAGCTGCTCCTTAGTAGCCTACATGCAACCGTGCCCACTGTACATTTGTGTGTGTTAAAGCGTGCTGCATGAGTTGGTTGGCGTGCCAGTGTGAAATGCACTCCTGCAGGAGCTAATGCGTTCCTTCCCTTCCCCAGCTGCTGCTGATGACCCCTTTGACAACTTCTTCGGCGGCGGACACAGTCACCACCGCGGCGTGAGTCGCAGCAGAACGGGGGGGCCGTTCTTCCAAGGGTTTGGGTCTTTCCCAGCATTTGGAGCAGGATTCTCAGGGTTTGGTCAAGGTGTGAACTTGTGTATGGCTTTTAAGATATGTTGTGAAACTAGGATGACCTAGTTTGACTTTGTTATCCAGCACGCTGTACTGGTGTAGTTGTAACATAATTACTAGCTGCAAACTGGAGCGAACTATAACGGTAGGGTTGTGGTTGGTCGTAGCATGAACACAGCTGGTCTTTCTGTAGGGTTTGTGCCATTTGAACCAATGGGTGGAGGGTTCAGCTCCTTCTCCTCTGCATCCTTTGGCGGCGGCGGCGGCGGTGGCGGTGGAGGAGGCGGAGGAGGAATGGGCAATTTCAGGTCCGTATCAACCTCCACCAAGTTCATCAATGGCAGAAAAATCACCACTAAACGGTAAGTTCCTACAATGGTGGTACTATTCTGGGAGTTTCAGTTTTGGGATAAATCCTACTTGAATGTAGCATTATCAGGACATTTTGGTTACAACAGGTTTAAATCCTAATTGCAATTTATCAAATATATTGCTGGAGATGGTATTACATTTTGAGATGTCTCAACATATCTAGAAACTATTGGTCTGAATATTTACATGTTGGCATCATTTATTTCAGATTTATTTCAGTCAGTGAAAGTCAAGAAATTTGACATGATTTATCGTGGGAACCCTGCTAACAATATAATAAAATAAAAGCATTTCTAATGTGACCTACAGTATTGATATAACCTTATCAATAAAGCGTGCTGATAAAGCGACTGTTTTCTTCCACCGGATAGGATTGTGGAGAATGGCCAGGAGCGTGTGGAGGTGGAGGAAGATGGTCAGTTAAAATCTCTAACCGTTAATGGTAAGGAGCAGCTCCTAAGACTGGATAATAAGTAAATCAGATCTCACAACAACTCTTGAGCAATGCTCAGTTTTCACAACATTGGAGGTGTGGGGGAAGGGTGGGGTGTATACATGGCGTAGTAGCACTGACGTAGGTGGTCCACCAGGGGGTTTGTTTGTCTTTTCCTCTGTCATACATACCTCATCCTAGTGAAAACCACATCATTCCGGAAGAATGATATTCTTTATATCATAGTTTATGGGGGGGTTGGGAGGAACATGTTAATATTAGTGGTATTTATTGCTTTTGTTTTTTGGGACCATTCTACTACAGCAAGTGTTTTTTTGTGTTTTTTTTTATTTTTTTTTATGAATCTATTTTTAAATGGTACTTAATCAATTCAGCCACATGCGCTTAAGCAGGTTGATTTTGATTATTTATTGCAAGGGGGTTGCTTGATGCGTGTTTTGATTTGTATTTTCCGATCTAGCTGGGGGAATCCAGAAAGCTGTATATTGAATCGTTTGCATGTCATTTCTGCTTTCTCATTTGGTTGACTTAACAAAGTGGAATGATTGAAGCTTAACACAGTTTGCCCTAATTTCTTTAACAACACATCGCTAACATATTAGCAGTGTTCAGACTTGTGTAAATATGAATGATTTGAATAAATGTAAACTATCGATGTGCATCTAATTTGCTTTTTTCAATTGGTTTTGGAGCACCAGTCAGTATTTTGTTAATTTCTGCATGGTCGTGGATGCCAGGAGACTTTTGCTTCTGTTTACACCGTAATTGTTTGATTGACCATGATCCAAGACCACAGACCACAACAACACATTGTTAATGGACAAACAAGGGTTTTTGTGTACTTTGTTAAAAAAAAATAAAAACATTACAATAGTGTTCAACATTCTAATAAAGGCAGGTTTGAGATTTGGACTTTAAGAATATTGGACAATAAAGATAAATGTGACCTTGGTGAGTGCCTGTTGTCGCAATATGTCTGTGTGTTGATTCCCTTTGCTTGAGTGGCACGTTCCTAACTCACATCTAGATCTACAATGTGTGCTTGCCTGCTTTATGCCATCACAAGAAAGAAACCACAGCTGCTACCTCTCTTGTTAGCTCTCTCCCCATCACTCCGCGTGTGTGCATTATCTTAACCCACTAATCTCAAGTTTAATCAGAGCGGGTTGCAATGTTTATTTTCCCTCCTACACAGACAGACGAACACACAGACATGCATTCTAGACATTTAGCAAATGCCTGTATGCTCTGTATGTTACTGAAGGTAAGTGCCTGCTATACATTGCCTGAGTTATTAAATCTGAAAAAATAGCCTGCAATCTTAAAGAATTAACTCCACAAAAATCCTTCTCTTCTAGTTATACTAAAACTAGAAATAGGCCAGCTTGAATGATTAAGCGTTCACATTTAATGTGTTATATCGGTGCACATTTTTCCCTTTTCCCAAGTTCCCTTTAAAGTTTAGACTTTTGAGTTAACATTTGAATTACTTGCTCTTGGCAAGACAGGGTGCCTGGGTGTCTGTGCGTGTTTGTCTGTGGCCTGACAGTTCTGGAATGTGCTCATATGCTCGGGCTAGTTTACTTAGACATGCCTCTGCACTTTTTTTCTTTCTTTTTTTTTTTGGTAAATGAATAAAGTCAGAGTTCGTAGAAGATGTCAAGGCGGAGAAGCCTAGTTAACGTCATAGGCCTAGCCTACTGCTTATACTGATATTTTGGGAGTCCAGTCTCTTTTTGACGACCTATTATTGAAAGGACAGACCGCATCTATACAATGGACGTGTAATGGAATGGGCATTGTTTTGCAGTACAATGGCGCCATCTTCTGGACATATATGGTGATGTCATGTAATTTGGGACATTTTTGGTAGATTGTTAAAAAACCCACCTAAAATTATGACTGCTACCTTTAAAAACCCACGTAAAATTATGACGACTACCTTAAGTGTTTTTTTTTTATAGTTACTTACAGATCTTTGCTATATTTGTTTTACAAATAAATTAAGTCAAATAATTTAGAAGCTTTGGACCTTCAAACACATCAAGAACACTTATGTTACTCCTATGGAAAATAAGACAGAAAAGGACACCAAATAAAATACATTAAACTGAAAATTAAAATAATAATAATATATCATTCATCAAAGACATGCAAGTTTGCATGCATGCACAAACACTCCTGTGTGTTAGCATGTAGGCTACAATGATGGCTAATGACGATTAGCCTATTATGGCTGACAAACTCACTGCAGCATCTTTAATGTTGAGTGATACAAGACATGTATCACAACATGTCTGTAACATGACTAAGTGGCACACAAAGACAATTGCATATTGTGATGTTGGCATCTGGTGGTATCCAAGACATGCATAGGAAAAGGTCCCAATGTATCTAATGCAAGGGACAGTCACTAAAAAACATTTCCCATAAAAAGTGAAGTGTATTGGTAACACTTTGATTATAAGTCAAACAGTGAATCAAATGAAATATCCTACAACTGTTTTTGTTGTTATACCCTTACTGCTTTAGCTGCAAAACTCTTACTATAAAAAGGAAATCAGCATGCCACATGCTTAACCCTGTGAGTTCTGGGACTAGTTTTAGTCGCAAACTTTTTTCCTGTGCTCAGCCCATACTAGTTATTTTAGACCAATACAAATTACTGATATGTGTAAAGGACATTTGAAGCTAACATTTAATAACATGTTTGGTGATTGGCTTCTAATAAAGAGTCCATGATGTAAAACCTTATTTGTCCCATTATGCATGATGTCCCAAATGACCCTAGTTTTATATTTTTTAACACAACACATGGCCCCCAATGTATTTGGGAAGTAAAATAAGTGGTTATTTTGGCTCTCCATATTGGCTTTGAATGAAATGGTGTAATTAATCACAGATACTCCTGCCACCTTCAGTTTTATGGCATCCTGATTTTAAATCACAAATTGGACAACCTGACGCTATTCTTGGACATGTGTTATTTAATCAGTTCATCATCATTCACAAATCAGCTAATGAATGGTGGATTTCAAACCGTGGTATTTTCATTTGGAACCTCTTTTCAGTAAGCATAACAAAATAGGTGACAATGCCAGTGACGATCCAATGTGAAGCTGAGAGAAATAGCAGGAATGTTAGGCTTCACCAAATCAAAGTTTGATGCATTCTTAAAAAGTAAAAATACTAAATGTCCCGGTGAGCTGAAAGACATCAAGCAGCGTGGTAGACTCACCAAGAGGTATGTGTATATAATATGTATCCAAGACAACAAATAAGGGGCATTTACCAGACCAACACAATGTTTACCACAAGAGTCAAACCACTTGTAAGCCTCACAAATAGAAATGCCAGTGTACAGTTTGCCAAACAAACCAGCATAGTAATTGAACAATGTTATTGACAGGTACATCTCTACCAGAGTTATGGAATGGAGGTGTGGAGAGATAAAAGGAAGTGCCCATGATCTTAGACATAGCCTACAACTTTCTGTTAAACATGGAGGCCATAGGCAGGGATGCAGGTGATGCGTTCCCTCGGCGGTAGTATAATAGTATAATGTCCAAAATGTGTACTATTATTGTTTTAAGTCAACTGCAATAGTTTTATTTTGAATTGCGGCATTGGTTCCTGTATTTATTGTTTTCCTTTAAATAAAAAGACATTTCCACCATGCGTTCATGCAGAAAAAGCACAAATTGTTCCATAAGAATTCACCAGAATAACAAAAACTAAGTGTTTGATTTTCAAAATAATATAAGGGAAGACTCCCAGATCCCCCGCTTTATACCCCTGTTAATCATGATTTTATTTAACAATATGTGAATTAATAACTTTTGGTCCCCAGATATATGGTAGCCTGCAATTATTTTTAAATTCTTAGACAGTTCAACCAATATTGTTGTCCCCTTAAATCATCAAATATGTCTTCAATAGAAGTATACATTCAGTTTTTTATTTATTTACGGATTACAGTCCCTTGCTACATCATGGTGATTAGTTTTGTGCGTATGGTGACTCGTGTACGGATCAGTCCCCACTATACATATTGGCCACTAGATGACGCTGTTCCTTTACAAGAGGATGCCATTTAGCAGAATTGCCCCATCTTTTTCAGAAAAGGCACACATCTGCCTGAAACCATTGACAGTGAGGGAGTGCTTTTGTGAGACATTGCGAAAATATTGTATAATTTACATCTTAACCCTCAATTAAAAGAATACCTAATATTTTAGAATATCTTATTGTTGGATTAATAAGGTAGACTGATAAACATAGTCTTAAAACATCCAGACTTCATTGGATGACCAGCAACCCTAACCCTGGTCTCGCAGAGAATTTAATACTTTACTACATAAAGTCTGGGACACAGCGCTGGTTAACTTTGTCAAGAACCGCCTAAATGACAGGAGAGGTATTTTGATTGACATGCATGACGACCAACCACATAACTCAATTACCAAGTCGGATGTTAAACTCACACTAAGGAATCTGTTGGGAAACTTAATGACACAAGCTGGCTGTTGGGATTGTAAATCTGTTAGATATGTAGGCTACAGTTAATGCTTAAAATAAATAGAACAACTGAAATGTATAAATAAAGGACTACTCTAGCATTGCACAGGAATTACAGATACAGATTGTGTGTGAGTGACAATGCTAACAGCCAATGAAAATTGACATCCTCACTTCCTGAAAGTGCAGTCCATCTTACAGGGGTGTATGTATCTGACGTTCATCACAGAGTTGCTTATGTGACGTAAAGCTAATGGAGGGAAGAGGCTAATACTAACCTTACCCTAGCCTTTAAATTAAACATATTTTTCTTAAGAGTGCCATCCCATAATAAAGACATATTGATCTGTAGGCGCTGTACACTGCAGCTTGCACATTGCAGGTATCCACTTCCACACGGTTAAACCAACAGCACCAGCAGACATGTTCCAAAAGGGAGTGTATGATTGGGATTATATATGAGCCGGACAGAGACATAAAAAGATAGCCTTGAGATGTATAGCATTAATGTCCATTGAGACTTGCTTTCTTTCTCTGCAATGTTAGACATTTCAGTGAATCAATAGGTTGAGGCAATGCTAACCAACATATAGCACTCTGGAAAAACAAACTTAAACAAAACAAAACACTTGAACACATTAAAGCAGAAATATATTCAATCCAAGCATTAAGTATATACATGCATTTACAATGTCTGCTTTATTCTCAGTCCAGGCAGTTTCCCTGAGTGAGAAAACACAAGCTAAGCTTACCTGAGGCAGATACCTTGTGGGTTGTAGCCTAAGTACCATTATAAACCATTTGTGCCAAATAAGTAGACTAGGGTCAATATGGCAGAGGAGCTGGAATAATGCATCCATTCAAATGAAGTGATTTCTTATTTTACTGTTAAAGCTAGTTAGACCAAAGACACAAATAGCTTTCCAGATTGCCTGTTGGAGTTGCTTTCAAACCCTACAATCGGATCAGAAAGTAACACATCCCTCAACACACCAAAACACAAATATGCCAATAAAGGTATAGTTAGTCATTCTCTAGAAAGCTTGCTGTTATTTGAACTCAATCAAAACAAAAACACCTCTCCCTTCAATGCCATTGGAAACACATTGCCAAAGCTGGGATATTGTTGTGTGGTGCGGTCTGCACCACTTTGTTTATGTTCCTGTTAACAGAGCCAGAGCTGTGTAGCCACACCAGATTATTCTTTCAGCACACATAGAGAATGGTTAAATACTGGACAATCAGTGAGGAGATATTTGGTGGATTTGACAAAGATTGTATTAGATTGCAATAAATTACTATACCTTTAAAATGATATTGGACATTACAATCTCCATTTGCACATACAAATGTTTCACCAATCATTTTGCATCAACCTTTATTGGCATCCATTCGCAAGAACATTTTTTAATTTTTTTTATCTACAATATACTTTGTGCATGTAATATATAGTATATATATACCTGGTATAGAGACTGAAGTTATCTAACCTGCTGATATTTATTGAATGGCCACTGGCCTGGCTATAGGCATTATGGAGGGGATTTTGAAGACTCTAAATGGAACTAGGTTTAGGACTGCGAGCATCTGGTCCCTTTTCTCCACTGCCTTAATTACACAACACAATGGCGATGAGATCTGTCTGTAATCTCTCAGCATAATAAATCTCCCCTCAGCCCCCCATACCCTGCCACTAATTCAATATAAATGTAAATGACCTAAATAAAAGAATAACCAAATCTCATTTTATTTACATGACTAATCACAATAAAGTCGGGCACATGAAATATGAATAAAATATATGGTCGGCGTTTGTAAGGAAATGTGGGGGTTGCCTTGAACTTCTTATTATATATCCTCTTTGTTGTTTTACAGCAATATAGTGTTTTGCACTTGCACTCAGCTAGCTGTAATAGATGTACAGTATGTCTCTTTCATTGATTGTTTTACCATTGCCAAGGGCATCACAAGGAGCAATATTGGCTGTTTATTTATGGCATAACTATTGTGACAAAACTTCATGAACCTGTGTTTTGATTTGAGGCTTTTGGTCGCAAGTGAATAGTCGCAAATATACAGTTACATTTGGCAAGGTTGTATCATGGTATGTAATATTCACTATGCTTGCAACATTTGTTAAACCATTTGTAACCATTTGTATTTCTCTTACACATCAAGCTTGTTAAAATATAAAATGACACACTTGCGAGCATGCAAAACACATATTCCTGTTCATTGCTGCACGGCTGTGTAATCCTATATCTAAGATCTAAGGTTTTAAAATTGATATTAACAACAATAATAATAATGTTGATAACCTAATAATAGTGAGCGATAGGGGGCTGCATACTGGGCCTCTGCATCTCCCAATGGGGAACCCTCTCCAGTGTTCAGCCAGAGAGGAAGTGAATGTGTCTTCATGTCCACCCTCCACAGACATGGCAGGCCAAGACTTGCTGGAGGACGAATCCCCGCGCCGCAGGCATCCTGGCCCTCCGCCGCACCAGCGCCACCTAAGGAACTCTCAGCAGAACCCCTCGGTGGAGGAGGAGGAGCCTAGAGGTGTGCCCCGCCCACCCTAACACGGCTACTGATTAACAGCGTTGTTTTAATAATGGCTGCTCATTTGTCTGCCTTTGTGTCTGACGGACATACAAAGGACAGGTGAGGGCCAGTACCGCGCTTGATTGGCAGATGTAAACACAGAGGACAAGGTTTTCATTAGAGAGCTGTGTTCTACTCTCCAGTAATGAGTGGAGGCCAAAGGTCACCTTCTGTTTCTCTTCCCGGGGGTCAGGAGGTTATATTCAATAGTCGAGTAATTATCCAAAATGCGTAGACACTGAATGTTTCATAATAGGTGCTTCGTTAGCTAGGTGGATGGCCTTCAATATTGCACTGCATATTTCCTTATGCTAATGTTAGTCAAACAAAAGACCTTAATTCTCTATTTGGAAATACTAACACAAGCTTCTTGTGAGATTTTAGTCAGTGTGCTATTAGTGACTGTTGGTTGAATATCTAGGATGTTAGAAAAAGTTGGCTGAAGAGATAGTGCTACATGTGAACAAATATGTTACTGATATTATTTATTTTCCCCTTAAAGGATACACAGACAACAAGCGGAAGAAACTGTGCATGAAGGAGGCTGAAACTAAAAAGAAAAGAGGTCCCAGATCAGCTCCTCGATTTGGTGGAATTGGTCCCTGGTTTTAGACAACCCACCCACAGACACACGTACTTACTTGCATAAGTGCTGTCATTCAAACGTGGCATTAGTGGTTCTAAGATAGGCCCAATAATTGCCAAATGTAATCCTCTTTTCAAAAATATTTTCTCTTTTCATTCATTTTCCTATTCTACATTTTTTAAGGGGTGGGTGTGTGGTACAGTAGGCAGTGTATGAGCAAACATATATAAAGGTGAATGGACATTTGCAGTACTGCATTTGCTTGCTTGTAAAATTTACTAGTATACAGTATTAATACAATAATGTGGTGCCATACAGTATATGAACGTCTTCTGACCTTTGCAAGTAAATACTAAAGAATTGAAAGGCAAAAACAGAGAGCAGGGCTTTATAACTACACTTTTCAGTTGCATTATTATGCCACCATTTCTGCCCCAGGTCACTGTTAATATTATATCGGTACACAAATGTGTGATTGAAGAGAGGTCCCTAAATTGAGTGTCCCTTTCATTTATTTTAGATGGAATTTCTATTACATTTGTCTTGCTTGTGGTACCAACATACATACTGTTGCTGCTCTCAATAACTTCTGGTCACATTAGGTCGAATGATGTTGGAACTACAAAGTTGGCCGAATGTCAAATTGCGTGACCTGTCAAGGTCAATCAATTGTTTGAAATAACTATCTATTCAAAAGAAAATCTCTTGTTGAGCTCCTAACTGAAGGTCACATTGTACAGAAGCATCACAATTAAGCAGCCTGCTGCTAATCTTAACTGGTGAATATCATTAAATGACCTTCAGTCACTGTTTATAATTTTTGTACTTGTATTGATTGGGTTTAGTATAATTTTCATGATTTTCAGTTTTTTATTTTTTTTATTTGCTTATATGTAATATTGTCCCTAAATGTATTCATGCCTTGCCAGAATATGTTCCGATAAATAAATGTTTTTAATGAATCATTTAATAAAGCTAAAATACACTTTAATATTTTCATGTTGTCTAAATAGCTCTCATATATCTGTTATATGTATTGTGAAATTATATCAAATCATATCAGAAAGTCTTAACGTTTAAAAACCACATTCGCATGACATTTATATTTTTATATATATATATATATATATATATATATATATATATATATGTCTAGGCAACCAACAACAAAGGTAGCATTTTATCAGCATCTAATACAAAATCCCTTTCATCTGTTGATTTGTTGATGTCAACTGCATTAGCAAACAGATTCATTAAATTGAGGCTGGTGCCAGATTCTATGCATTAGGCAGATCTCTGGAACCACACGTCTATTTTGAATGAGCCTGCAGTGTTTTGTATTATTCATGCAGTGGAACGCGTGCACATGACCTAGCAAGTCATTTGGCCCCTGTTCCCATGCAGGCAGCAGTCTCCAAGGATTTAATTAAACAGTGTTGAGGCAGTGGGCCATCTCCTTCCATTGCCTTTCATTTACACCCCCTCCCTACACAACTGTTTCTGACTAGCAGAAATGCCTAAATTCTCCCATTGACTTCAACTCTGAGGGCGATTGGAGGCTGACAGACAGTCCGCTGTCAGCCTCTCTTAAAGGGACAGGCACCTGCCTGCACCCATATGAAGAGAACACAATATCTGCACACTGGCAAGTATTGCAACACAAATGATTGTTATAAAACGAGGCATTGCAAGGCGTGTTATTGAGTCTAACACCTAGCATATATTTGACATGTTCTGTGTTTACAGAAATGTAGGGCAAATAGTAAGATGAAAGTAGTTTGTAAATAACTAGCCAATATTTTTTTTATTATTTAGCGAACACCTCACACAAAAAGGTGTATATGTCTAAAACATGATCCTACATCTACACCTTGGTCATGCTTGTCCATTTTGGGGGGCAGAGCTTCTGAGAGAGCACTCTGTACAGCACTGAAGGGAAAGTTGAAGTTTCAACCATCTCTCCAGAATCGCTTACTACACCTACAAGTTATGGCAGTATAGAATATTGCCTCATTCATAACAAAAACAAATACAGAATAATGCATGAAATTAAATCATGTATTTTAATTGTACTTTATTGGATTAAGTCAAAATGAAATAGAAATAGCTCTAGAATAGATAGAACAATATTTATTTCTGCAGTGAAATTAAGTATCTGAAAAAAAGAGAAAAGACTGAATGACAGTCACAGTGACACAGCTCTTAGTATAAGAAGCTGATTTAGGAGAAGAGTGTACTGAATGGGTAGGGCATACAAACAGCCACCTGGACTTCAGGCTCATTCTGTAAAAGGATTTAAACAAAGCCCATTTGGAGAGTGTGCTCAACAGATTACGAGCGTCCATCATACAAAGTGTCCTTTTAAACCAACAAAAGCTCCCAAATAACGGTACCAATTCCACCAACAACAATGACTGAGATGTCTGTGGCAATGTGCAGTGCAACACTGAAATTGGCTCTTTTCTTTTAAGTGTGAAACTATACCTTTTAATGAAATGGTTGATGGTTGAATATGTATCAAACAACCTACAGTAAAACCACTTGATTTTATAATTGTTTGTCTTCTGTACAGTATTTGTACACAGGGCATATCTTATTATTTAATTAGCACTAGTAATGCAACTTAGTCTGCATTAATATAGAACTTAATTATATTACTCTGAGAAAAAGAATCAAGTTGCATACTATGTCTACTACCAACAAGATCATTGGCCAGTTTCATTTCATAGTCCGTCTAGTACACGTACACATTGCATTGTACTAGGATGTCTCAGCGTGATGGCTATAGAGCATCAAACAATAGCCTATGTTTTGCATTTTACAGGAACATAGCTGGAGGCAGCTTCAGGTTCTCCCTAGGGTGGGATGAGCTCTGACACACACACACGGGCACACACGCGCACGCACACACGCACAGAGCTGTCTGTGATCATCTGAGTATTAGTCTCTAGGTAGATGGCCTGCACACAGTGTGCAGTAGAATATGTGTATTCTGTAAGGGGATGACACGGTCTCATTATTCCTGTCAAAATAAACCATTGTAGTGAGAATATACTGTAAAGCCACATCACACAACAAGCAGCCTCATCATTGTCTAATGAAATGGAAAATAAGTGATTACTTAATTAGGCCGATTATTCACTGTGGAATATAGATCGTCTTCTGTCCACCCACACTGTGTTAATGTGCCTCTTCTCTGTGGCTCATGTCAATCAAGCTGCTTGACTGACATGAGATATCCTATGCTTACAACTGTTTTATGATTGGTTTGCTTCTTTTCTTCCAGCATATGCAGATTTTAAACAAGGCTTATTAACCTCTTCTGTTCATTAGCACTATGTCAAATAAGCGCCTCTGGACGTCTGAGGGCCCTGTAAGCATGTCCGCACTATCAGGAAGTCAGATGTAATAGAACCAACTCCGATACCAACAGTGATTCTTGAAAAAAAAAAGAGTGTTTTGTATTTTGTATTTGATAGGGTCTTCATATTTTGTATCAAAATACTTTAAGTGAGACGTTTAGGCCTACATGGTGTAGCCTCTGATTGGTAGCCTAGTGTAACCACGCTCAAAGTTCACTTGGTGGACCAGCTCCACTGGGGATTGTTTGCAGTTGTTACATCCTACAGGGCCTAGACCTCTGGTTTAATTTAGAAAATATCGATTATCGATCATCTACAACTGTTGTAGCTGATCATCCGTAATGAAAAAATCATAAAATAATTTGTTTATTTTGTAAATATTTATCAGATCAAATGTTTATTTCTATAATATGTATATTTCAACCAACTGTCATCTATGTATTTGCTATGTAAGATGTCCTGTGTTTAGAAAGTCGTCCAAAATAAAATGTATTATTATTATTATTATTATTATTATTATCTAACTCTACCACCATTTCAAATGCTTGACTTCAATGCAGAGCTTCAACATCATTGCATTAATCCACCTCCACTGGTTGCTGAAACTATAATCTCAGTGAAAATTGAGTTTAGAGCAATAGTCAAGTGAAGGTGGAAACACCAGATTTATTTTCAGCGTGCACACAGAACGGTCAATTGGCTGACTGTGAGGATATATTAATAGGATTTGACAACATTTTTATTAGCTTACAATTGCTTAACCCACGTTGACTGGTTGCATACTGTGTCTGATTTGTTAAGCAAAGAAAGTTGTTGTGTGCTCTCAAATATTGGCCACTTAAAGGGTCACAAAAAGTACAACAGATCAAAAAGATAATTGATTCCAGTTATGAAGCTGATTGGCTGAGCTGTCGGTTAAAGTTACTTAAAAAGATGTATTAAGCATATTTTTGGTTTGGTTTTTGGTTTTGTGAAATTATTTTAATCAAGCTCAAATATCAACATACTGTCTCCAGAATGATTATATGAGTACCTTTAACTGAGTCAATATTGTTGTTGAATGTCATTGTTATTGTTGTTGAATGCAATTGTTTTGTGTAAATGTGTTATGTCATTGTGCTTTTTGTACACAGGACTCAGCTGTAAAAGGGACCTTGGTTTTGGACTGACACTATAAATAAATGTTTGCAGGTTAGGCTAGATCAGATAAATTGACTGAAGGCTGATTGATAACTGATGCAACAAAACTGACAGTTAACTCTCTAATACTAATAAACCTAACTTCATCAGGGCAGCATTCCAATCTATTAAACTGAAAGGCAGCTCTTTAAATGTATAGTCAGCTACTGTAAGCTACTATAATTTTTGGTCAAACTGTAACAACTCACCAAATATGAGATCTCAGCCAGAACCCATTCGGGTCGGGTCAGTCTTTCTCATATATTTTCAACAGGCACGTCGGGTTCATGCCGGGTTCGGGAGGCATTTACAAATTAATACAAATAATTTGCAGTGTGTTTAAGCAACTTGAGTTGTAGCTCATTCAAATATGTTGTTGGTTGCAGCCGTACCGTTCCCCCTTGCCAGAGCCATGTAAAGAGAGAGTTGCGTTGCGTCATCTCTGTTCACTCCAATGGTTTTTTTCACAGTAACGAAGCCTCCAAAAAGTTCCCCGAAGTTAGCATAAATACTAAAAGTACACTATACATTCTATTTTAAAAGTAAACCGTAGAAAAAAAGTAAAATTAAAAGTAAAAGTAAGTTATATATTTGTGTATTTATATTCAAATTGCCCACCAAGCACTTCCTGGAACTAGGTTTTCCCTCTCAATGAACCATGTGACCGTTAAAAATTTCGAAATTCTATGGTTGGAACTCTGTTATTTCCATGGCTCTGCCCCTCGCTATATGTTGTTACAGTTTTTTTCTTTCACTAACAACCGCTTACCTATTATACTGGAGATACTTTTCGAAACTCTTATCACAGCAACACACAATTATCCATCCATCCATCTTCTCCCGCTTATCCGGAATCGGGTCATGGAGACAGCAGCTCCAGCAAGGGACCCCAAACGTCCCTTTCTAGAGCCACATTATTAAGTTCTGACTGGGGAATCCTGGGGCGTTCCCAGTCCAGTGTGGAGATATAATCTTTCCACCTAGTCCTGGGTCTTTCCCGAGGCCTCCTCCCAGCCGGACGTGCCTGGACCACCTCCCAAGGGAGGCGCCCAGGGGGCATCCTTACTAGATGCCCGTACCACCTCAACTGGCTCCTTTTGACGCAAAGGAGCAGCGGCTCTACTCCTCCCGGATAGCTGAGCTTCTCACCCTATCTCTAAGGGTGACGCCCGCCACTCTTCTGAGAAAACCCATTTCAAACCGCTTGTACCCGTGATCTCATTCTTTTGGTCATGACCCACCCTTCATGACCATAGGTGAGGTTAGGAACAAAAATTGCCCAGTAGATTGAGTGCTTTGCCTTCTGACTCAGCTCTCACAACTGTGCGGTAAAGTGATTGCAATACCGCTCCCGCTGCTCCGATTCTCCGGCCAATCTCCCGCTCCAATGTCCCCTCACTCGCGAACAAGACCCCAAGGTACCTGAACTCCTTCACTCGGGGTAAGGACTCATTGTGAGTCACACAATTAGCTAAATACAAAATGTTCATGTCTAAATAACATCTTGTTCATTAAACACTAACTCTACATACAAACTATCAAAACACTACAAACCCACATCAGAATCTCATCATTCTGTCAAAACACTAGCATGCAATTTCTTTCCAAAAGGAACAGTTAGTCAATCATAGCACACTGACTTTCAAAATACTAAAAGCTGATGGCATTACAGAAACTGTATTCCTTTTCATGTTTCAGATATACTGTACCTGCAATGTGAAATCTTTAAAAACTTCCTTTTACTATAATCACACAAATGTTTTGGCTTGAGGGTCAAAAGTGTGCATTTTGGAAACTATGTAAAAGTGAATGTCACCTATGCATTACTGTAAAATATACAGTATAAGAGCGTTATTAGCAACATGAAATTGCAGCCAGTGATCAACAAATAATCGAACCTATGTAACTTTTGGTTAAAAATGTGTGAAAATACAGTCAAATACACAATGTTAGTGAAACACAATAAAGTAAGACTGTATGCTCTCCTTTGAACACCAACAAGCATTCTTACTCCTCTCCCCCTACCTCTCCTTCTCCCTTGTTCTGGCCCAACTATCCCTCTCCCTTGTCCAGACATTCTTATTTATTTCTCTTTTGAGAAAGTTGTTCTGTATCCACACTATTGTAGATAAACTCAATCCTTTTTGCTTTGTGTTTGTCTATATAATTGAAAGTATTACACCTAGCTATGTCTCTGATTGAGATTAGACTTACCTGTGTTTGATATATTTTACACAAATAAATTAAGCTATATCTCAATGATATGTTCAGAAATGCTTATGAGCTGTTAGCTTTAGGTATAGATTTTGATCTGCTGCAGAAATAGAGGCTTTATATTTACTGTTTTGAACATTAGGTCTTACTTTCTGACATGTTGTGTGCAAGCATTTGTAAATCATTTTGGTATTGGGTAAGCTTGTTCGTAATATGCAATATGCAATAATAGACTGCATATTGTGTGGAAACAACATGGATTGTATAACTGGTATGGTCATGAACTGACACCTGTTGGGACAATTGTGTAGAGTTTCAAAACAGATTGGACAAATGGACGTTAGCAAGAAAAAAACTGTAAACGCAAAAATGGATGCTGCTGAGCAGGTGAATATGTTTCATCTACACTATAGCATATAGGCTTATATTTGTTCCAAGCCGTTCTCATTAATAAATAACATTGAAAACGTTAGAATGACTCCTGTTCTTGACTAATAAAATAAGATTTATGCTGCATCTCTGTGCTTTGTTTATAATTTCTATGACAACTAGCGTGTTTTTTCTTTAGCTCCTGGATCAACATCGTATGAACACCGCCTGGGAAAGTTAGGCTGTAATTGATTTCGGGCTTCAGAAAAGCATACACATGTTCGGCCTTGGAAAGAATTGTTTCAGGCTCGGTCTACTCTGTGCATGATGAAAAATTATCTGGTACTTTACTGTAAATAGGAACACCGCTCACAACAACAATGCCCTTGGCTTCACAATGCATTTCAATGTGTGGGGACGGAGCTTCTGAGGGTGTTTTGACTTGAGCTCAATGTTAGCAAGCGTTCTTGAGAATCGCTAACTCATCCTTTAATTGTTGTGGTAATAACTGTCTCAGTTAAAGTGTAACTGCACCCCAGGTCTGAGCCTGACTCCACCCACTACAACTTTGAAAAATGCATCAAGGAGCTGAGTGAGGGGAGGGGAGGGGCTGAGAGGGAGAACCACATTAAGGCTAATGTTAACATTTGAATTTGATGACGTATGAGCATACTAAGTGTACCGGTAAAAACCAGCCAGGTCCTCGGGTGATGTCTAATGGATATTACATGTAGATCTGTTTTCAGCTCATAAAATTCAGATTAAAAAACAAACTGGAATTGTGTCAATATTAAAATCAGCATTGATGTGTCTCATTACAGATCAATCCTATTACTGCGTATACAGCTCCAAAACACATTTTAGGGTGCAGCTACACTTTAAGACTACACAAACCAACAGTAAACATTCAAAACATAGCTAATACTAATAACACTGTTTACTGTACTAAACGTTTTTCTTCTACTCTTACTGATCCTTATTTGGTAACATAAAGGTTGTGAAATTGCAAATATGAGAAAAGAGATGTGCAATTATCTAGCTGTGGTTAGATTCTACAGTATCATAAAAACATATGCAGCCTGTGTAAACATCCATGCAGACAAACATAAAAATTCAAATAAATTCACTACATTCAAATAAAAAGGCTTTCATGAATGGGGAGCAGATTGAAGCCTTATTGCATAAGTGTATTAGAGTAAAATAGATATTTATTGATAATAATATAATATAATATAATATAATAATGTAATATACATTCTATACAAAATAAGAATAGAAATAATAAGAAATGGGTATACCATTATATGACATGAATAAATAATATGCCCAGTAGTATTGAACCCACAGCACAATGTTGTCCTGTAAACAAAAAATGACATGCATAAAATAATTGTCGACATTTAAAAAATGTATTAACGTACAAATATTGCGGATAATAGAAACAACATTTTGTTCTTTTAAAATCAAATAATTCTGTTGAAGGCCTTTAGCTAAATGTTTTAGTCAATGTAAAAATAATGTTGACCCTGGGAGTACGGTGGATAATCATTCTTCTTGTACAGTTTCCAGGACACAATGAGTGCTGAAGTTGTCATACTCAACTACAAATATAGGACATACAAGTTATTTAGCTTATCAAAGATTGCATAAAGACATTTTACACACTTATAGTATACATGCATAAAGCTAGCACTGAAAAAACACTGTACTCTGGCAAGCAGCACAAGCAAATGAATCCCTACTTTTCCTTCTCTCATTGGCTACATTTTGATTAGGCATCAACGTTTTTGATTGGCTGTGGTTGCCATGGCATAGAGAGTTGTTGCTGTTGCTAGGATCCTGTTGCTAGGATGGTTGCCATCCCAGAGGCTCAGCAGCAGGAAACATGTAATGAATCATGGATGGTTGATTTCTCTCTAAGCGGCCTAATCTGCCATGCAGATGAGTTTCGCTCGTCACCGCCCTTACCCTCCCAAAAACATTGCAATAAAATTTAAAATAAATACATAGAATCAAAATTATATTCCTGAAAATAATATTTACTAAATTTACAAAATGTACTAAATTCTAAATTAAATTACATTTAAAATAAATAAATAAATGCAAATTCCACCCCTGGAAGAGTTGTGAAAAAAGGTTTTTCGTTAGGTGACATTCCCTATAGAGGGAACTGGGTAATCCTTCTCAGGTATTATAATGCAAACAACATTATGAAATATAGTGGCCAAAATCAGAGGTAAAAGTGTTGATGGAGACAAACTATACAGTATATACTGTAGTTTCTATCTATCTATCTATCTATCTATCTATCTATCTATCTATCTATCTATACAGTATTTATGAATACTATTGAATTAATCTTTCTAGTTATCTTTGTTCTGTGATTACTGTTACACAGGCATTTGATCACATCTTCGTTTTAGATATAGCAAAGTCTGAACAGGGTAAAATGCCAATAGAATGTGCACCAAAGGTATTTGAGGTGAGACGTTTTGCCATATTGGTGCCCCTTCAAAAAGTTTTTACATGGGGACATATTTTATGATTCTGATTGATCTTGTTCTTGTACCGTCTGAATACATATTGAGGCTTAATTTGTAAAAGAGACATCAGTTTCAGTGACTTCCCTGCTAAAGTATAGGTTTAACTTAATAACAGATAATTCACTAAGCATAATGTGTCACAATATATCATTATTATTTATTGTAATTGTAATGAATATCAGAGGACAAAATAATGTGCCAACTGTCTGCATGCAACTTAATAATAACATATACCATAGGCAATAGACAGTGTAATGTAATACTTCTTTATGTCAGTCACACACAGACTTTTAACTAAGGAGAAGTTGCTTATCAGATGGTAAAGTATGTTTTGATTTGAAACTTGGGGGGGGGGGGGGATTTAA